>JAESVK010000894.1:0-14757 GCA_017140935.1 Hamamelis virginiana | reverse complement strand
ACTTCCAATTATCTTGGAGTCAACGACTCTTCTTGGAAAACTCATTTTCCAATTATCTTAAGGGACCAGAGTCCTTCTCGGAAGTTACACTTCCAATAATCTTGGAGTCAACAACTCTTCTTGGAAAACTCATTTTCCAATTATCTTAAGGGACCGGAGTCCTTCTCGGAAGTTACACTTCCAATTATCTCAAAGGCAAACACATATCAACAAACCACAAAACAAGCATTTATGTGATATTTCACTCACATAAGCATACACAAATCATCATTTTATGTGATACTTCTCTCACATAAACACATACAAATTATCATCTTATGTGATACTTCTCTCACATAAAATAGTCCAGACTCATTATTCCTATGGTACACCTCCCATAAGAATTATTATTTATATAGTACTTCTCCTATATAAACATTTTCAAACCATTATTTTATGTTTCACATAAAACAATTCAAACTTATCATTTCATGTCTCACATGAAATGTTTCAAACACATTATTTTATGTTTCACATAAAATAATTCAAATTCATTGTTCATATGGTACATCTCCCATATAAAGATCATTATTTTATGTTTCACATAAAATAATTTCACATCACTATTTCATGTTTCACATGAAATATTTCAAATACTTTATTTTATGTTTCACATAAAACAAGTCAAATTCATTGTTCATATGGTACCTCTCCCATATGAATCTATCATCAATTATATGGTACATCGCCCATATAAAGCATTATTTTATGTTTCACATAAAATAATCCCATCTCCTCATTTTATGTTTCACATAAAATAATTTCAAATCACATAAGACAATTCAAATCGTTATTTTATGTCTCACATAAAACAACTTCAAACTCATTGTTCATATGGTACATCTCCCAGATGAGTATATCATCAAATCATTATTTTATATGGTACATCTCCCTTATAAAATGTTTTCCGAAATCATCATTCAAAATCATCATCCAAAATCATCATTTAAAATCATCATTTAGCGATAATTTTCATGCAAAACATGAACTAATTTTGAAAAAATTCGATCAAAAATCAAAATTTGAGAAAATCAAAGAGGGACACACTGATGGCCGTCCTAGCCTGGACGGCTAACCGTCCTGGGCCGGACGATTGGCCGTCCTAGCTAGGACGGTCACCATGTGTGACCCGAAAATTTTGTTTTTTTAAAACCCTCCTTATGCTCATGTATGCTCTTTCATGCTCCTTCTAAGCGTTCCTAGGCCTATTTTGCCCCAAAACTCTCACTCTTGATCCTCAATTATCATAAACCCAACCAAACATTGGTTCATACCCTTGTCAACACAAGATCATCATCATCTCTCCAAGTTCAACTTGTTTTTATTTGGTGTGAACCTCTCCATTTCCCACATACTTCATTCTCTTCAAAAATGGATAGAAATCAATCTCCCCCACCCTATTCAAAGTAACCATTCTTGGAAGTCAAGGCTAGATATAAGGCACCATCATATGGAGACTCTCATCCACCATCTCTACTCTTGGAGCCTAGAACACATCTTTTATATATTCACTCCAAAGAAAATGTAAGTTAAATCTCATCAATAACTTTTGATTCATATGCAATTGATTGAGTAGAAATGCTTGTTTGCATGTTGTGATTGTTGATTTTCATATCATTATAACTTTTGGGAAAAGCATGGGAGCCCCATTTCATAGCTTCACAAGCTTGTCAATGGTGCACACCAAGTGTTTGATGATGAAGTAAACTTTGATTTTTTAAATCAAACATATCCTAATCATATTTCAATGATTTTTGTAGGATTTTAGAAAGTATTTGCCATGATCAATTACAGTTGAAAATATCATTTTGAGAATATGCACATCATATGTTTGATAAAATGCCTAAATGGCACCATCATCCATTTTCTTCTTTACAAGTCATCTCATGTCAAGTAAAGTATCTCAAAAATTTTCCATGATGTTTAATTTGATTAAAACACCATCAATTTTAAATTTAAAACACTTTGGATTTTGGTGACACCAACCATGCCTTTGATAATAAATTGTATCATCCAATATGCACACATCTTTTTGTAAAAACCTTTTGAAAATGTATTGATCATTTTGGTTCATTCAAAGCATAAATTTTACTTCATTTCATGATATGTAAATCAATAGTCATACTTGCATTACATTTGAATCAAAATTCACTTAGAAATAATAACATTGACTTTGATGTGAATATAACACAAATGTGCTTATGCAGCCCAATTTCAAAATTCGTACACGATACTCCTTGGGTAAACTGATCAAATGGTGGGAATTGATGGAGGCACGTCAACCTCAAGCCAAGGCTATTGTAGAGCAGGCAGGCTTCAAGTTCTTTCTAGATTCTCTCTAGCTTGATAACATGGACAGGATGGCTATGATAGCTCTATCTGAACTCTGGTGGGATACCACCAACACATTTCATTTTGGGTTCGGGGAAATGACCATGACCCCACTCGATTTCACCATGATAACATGACTTCCTATTGGAGGCCAACCAATTGCTTTCTACAATGAAGCTCACATTGATGAAGAATACTTACAAAATAACTTGGGCGTCGAAAATATTCCTTTAACCAAAAAGGGAGTCAGGCGCTCTTGGCTCTATAATCATTTCAGCATTCAAAGTGAAGAGGGAGGAGGGGAACCCGAAGATATTGCCCAAGCGTTCATTCTGTATCTGCTTTCATGCACTTTCTTCGAGGGTACACAAGACATAGCCCCTCTAGGCTTCTTAGAGAGTTTACATGATATGGATAATGTTCACCTGTACGACTGGGGCGGAGCTGCATTAGCGACTATGTATCTCTCCATGAGCGACAAATCACGAGATGCTGCTCAAGACTTCGGCGGCTTGGCTTTCATATGGCAGGTATTGATTTCAGCTAGTGTCTTTCAATAGAATCTCTCTATATCTTTATCAATTTCCTGATATTTCTTTCATGCAGGTATGGGCTTTCATCTACTTGGATCTTGGTTGTCCTCTCTTGAAAGAGGGGGTTAACCAATGGCCATTTCTAGCTCGCTTTGATCCATGTAACAGGAAAAAATCCAACCTCCATAGGTATGATTATGCCACTGCCAAGGCTATCCTTGCTGGTCTCACTGCAGAACAGGTAAAATCTCAAACCATTGTCTTTCTCTTAAATTTTTCAAATTCAACTCTCACACTTTTCATAATTTTCAGGTGAACTGGGACCCATGGGGTATTTAGAAGACTACTTTGGCTTCCCCCCACACACAGAGCGTACTCCTGACACATAGGCGAATCTTGTTTGAGGGGCCTGCTAGCAGATATTTGTACTTGGGTGAGAGAGTATATCGCCAAGTTTATAGAAACATGGATGCAGCTAGGGTACCTTTTTTGCCTCCTGCAAATATGTGTCACACTGATAAACTGAAGGGTGAGGCCCTGTTAGAGTCCAAGAGAGGAGTAGATCTTTCCGCTTTCCTTTTCTCTGATGCGAGTTATGAGGTCTTCTGCCAATAGTTCTTGATGCGCCCCTTGGCGACTGGAGAACTTCCTGAAAGGGTATGACTTTTGAGAATGCTTTCTTTCATCCCTGTAAATGCAATCACAAAACTTCATCTTTATGTCCATAGAGTCGCCGTTCCCGGGGTCAAAGCTCTAGAGATGCTGCTAGTGATGATGATCAAGACACAAATAGGCCTCCTGCCTTATAGCCTACAGACTGGAATATCGAGCTAATAGTTGAAGATAACTTCGTGACTTCTACCATTTCACGACCTTCAGTCGATGAGGGATATCACATAGATCCATCTTATGAACAAGTAAGTCTTCCACTGAATCAAAGAACTACACATGCATGCCCACAGATACACTGACATCATTTCCTTCTTGATAGGTTCCTCGAGAGTATTGCCAGGATTACATCGATCTTACCACCGCCATGAGGCATGACCTTCGCAGGATGAGCTTGAGGACTTCCGCTCTCACTCGTCAACGGGTAACTTCATATCACATTATCAAATTCATCTTCTTTCCCTTCTCACAAATTGATCAAACCGTGAACACTGTTTCAGGCACCTGACCCACCACGTCATTCTTCAGCTGGCGAGGGATCTAGCAGAGGGATAAGGAGGAGCTCTCGAAGACATTGATCAATCTTTTATGAGACATGGGGTTTCACTTTGAAAATCCTATGTATTTTGCAAACATTTGTGCCAAAAATGAATTTTCTTCTTTTTAAAAGTGTACGTGCACTATTAAAACTCATTCACTGCTATTAATTCTCTCACTTTTGATCATGATTGAACTAATACCAATGTTTTAAAACTTGTAAATAGCAACAAAGTCAACAAAAATCAAAATCGGGGCCTCGAATTCACAAAAACTCGAGAAAAAGTAGAAAACAAGCAAAATTGGCAAAATGGGCAGGTAAATCCTGGTGACCATCCAAGCCAGGACGGTTGGCCGTCCACCCTAGGACGGTTGGCCGTCCTGCCTAGGACGGTCACCGTAATGGCCCGCCTTATTTTGCCTATTTTGAGCAGTTTCCAATTTTTGGTCTTTTCAGTTTCTAATTTCTCTTCAAACCTTACCTAGGCCTATAAAAAGGAACCCTTAGCAGCCTCTACAACCATCCTACAATAGTTTTAAGCATCATGGAGGCTCTCCCCCAAGTTTTGAAAAGATTCATGGTGAGAATGACAAAGGAAGACAAAAAGATGTTCGCTCGCTTCAACTTGAATGCATGTTTTTCTCTTCAACAAATCAAGATAGAAACCACGTTTCTCATTGCTGCAAGCCACTTTTGGGATCCTACAATTCATGTTTTCAACTTTGGCACCGAAGAAATATGCCCACTGTTGGAGGAATTCTGCGCGATCATGTCTGTTCCACTGAAAGGACCTTTCATCTTCCCACAGATTTGGCGTAAGTACACAACAACTCTCGCTTCTCTTCTTGAGATCACTGAAGGAGATGCTTCTACATTCATCGAAGGTACCAACCTTAATCTTCTAAAACTAGCTACATCTTTTCTTCACCCCGGCTTGAATCAATTCACCACTTCATGGCCCGTTCAACATGCCTTAGTTTTATGCCTTCTCGGGCAATTTTTCTTCTGTACTGGCTCTTTCCTGGTTCCATTAGAATTGTGAGAACTAGTTTCATCTCTTTCTTCATCACAAAACATGATACCCATGGTCCTCACCGAGACTCTGAATGGTTTAAACAAACTGCACGCCGACCCCAAAACTCATTTTGAAGGTAGCCCCATTATACTGCAAATGTGGTTAATCGAGAGGCTTAAATTCATTGCTCCTTCCACTGGTACTTCTTACCATGCTTCCTATCATCGTCGTGCTATTACCTTACCTCGAGAAAACACTTTACTCGAATGGTTGACTTTTCTGTCTACTCTCTCTTGGGATGACATCGAGTGGTATGTACATGATTGGGATTGTTCTGGTCATTATCTGCTACGTTCTCCAGGTTATTCTGCGGTGATTTTGGTAGGATTGATGCGTACCTCTTTCTATTGGGCAACCCGACTGCTTCGCCAAATGGGGACCAAACAGACAATTCCATCTCTCTCAGAGCATACTTACACTTCCAAGGCGATCTCTCCATCGGTGGTAAAGGCTTTGATGTCAAGGTGGCCATCTGTATTGCGCACAACTCACATTGATTTCTCTCATGGGCCTTTTGAACTGGATGAGGTTTATAAACAATGGTTATCTCAGGATATAGGTACTCGGGGACAAGAAAGGAAGGCTAGGATTTCAGGACTTATTGAAAGTCTCTCATTTGAAGAGCGAGATGACACTTCGTCACTTCCACCTAATGCTTTACAAGTAGTACTTTACAAGAGAAGAAGAGATGATGACTCTGAAGAAACTTCAAGGAAGAAACGAAGGATTTGATGAACTTTTGAAACATATTTCCCATGTTTTTTATTATTTAGAATGAATGAAATTAGAATCATATGGCATGTAATAGACCTTTGAAAAGTTTCTCTTCATTTCATGAATAAAAGAATTCTATCTTTTTAGTTTTGAATAAATCACTTCAAACAATTACAATTGAAATCGAACACAGGGTTGTTTTGACTTAAAGAATTGGACCTCACCCAAGGTGACTTTATGGGCTGCCTATATATCTCCATTTTTTGAATATCTTTTTCTCATAAAACTTTCAACTTTCTCGTTTTGAATACTTGGAGAATCAGGTCCTTGTAGTTCATGGGATCAATTGAAAAGCTTTTTTTTTTTTTTTGAAATGCTCTACTTTTTGCCTAGGCAGCCTTTGCAGGTTTTCTACCTAGCGAGCTCTTGCCCTAATTTTTGCCTAAGCAGCCTTTTCAGGTTTTCTACTTAGCGGGCTCTTTTTACTTTTTATTTTTATTTTTATTTATACATGATACTTTTTCAATTGATCCAAATTGGTAGGCTGAGAGAATTCGATCCCATCTATGTCCATAAGACGCACGGCTCCGCCTGATAATATATTTTTGATGATGTAGGGTCCCACCCAACTTGGCTTGAACTTCCCTCTTGGATCATGAATCGGCATTCTGATTTCTTTGAGTACCAAATTCCCTTTCTTTAAGCCCCTGTTTTTAACTCTCTTGTTGAATGCTCGAGCTATTCTTCTCTGATAACCTTGAATATGGTATAGGGCCTTCAATCTCTTCTCGTCAATTAGTGACAGCTGCTCATATCTATCCCTCATCCAATCTATTTCTGCTAGTTGGCTTTCCATAACTACCCTTAGTGAAGGTATCTCTAACTCAATTGGTAATACTGCTTCCATACCATACACTAACGAGTAAGGCGTAGCCCCAGTTGACACCCTAATGGATGTGCGATAGCCCCACAATGCCAGAGGCAACTTCTCATGCCAATCATTGAATGTATCGGTGGTCTTCTTCAAAATCGTCTTCAAATTCTTATTGGCTGCCTCAACTGCTCCATTAGTCTGCGGACGATATAGAGAGGAATGGTGATGTACTATACCATATTTCTTAAGAAGCTCCTCAGTCTCTTTTTTGAAATGTTGCCCATTGTCTGAAATAAACTCACGTGGCACTCCATATCGGTAGATGATGTTGCACTGTATGAACTTGGCAACCTGCTTAGCATTCAAAGTCTTGTACGACGTTGCTTCTACCCATTTGGTAAAGTGATCTATGGTCACCAATATGTACTCGTGCCCATTCGAGGCCGCAGGAGTGATATTGCAGATGATATCAATGCCCCATGTTGTAAATGGCTATGGTGATGACATGGTAGTGAGTGGCATGGATGGCTGATGCTTACCACTTGCAAACACCTGGCACTTATGGCATTTCTTAACATGTTTAGCACAATCACTTTCTAAGGTCAACCAATAGTAACCCAATCTCAAAATCTTCTTCGCAAGCATATACCCATTCATATGTGGAGCCCCAGCCCCTTCATGTATTTCCTGAATAATATGCTCTGCTTCATCTTCTGTTACACACAAGAGATGGACACCGTCAAAAGACCTTTTATACAATCTCCCACTGCACAAGATGAACTGGCTAGCCAACCTTCTCAAAGTTCTTCGATCAACATACGATTCTTCTGGTGGATACTCCCCTTTTTCTAAGTACTGCTGAATATCATGATACCACAGCTTCCCGTCGTTTGGTTCTCCTTCCCTTAGGGCGCAACAGTAGATGGGTTCTTCTCTAGATTCAATGATCATTGGTGTTACTCCCCCTTCTATTGGGATCTCTGCCATGGATGCTAGAGTGGCTAAGGCATCCGCAAACTTGTTCTTTCGCCTAGACAGGTAAAAGAATTTTATTTGACGGAATTCTTTCACCAGTGTCTCTAGCTAATCGTGATATGGCAGCAACTTCTCATCCTTAGTCTTCCATTCCCCTCTAGTCTGGCATATAATAAGGGCTGAATCTCCATACACTTCAAGCTCTTCTACTCCCAAGGCCAATGCTGATTCTAAAGCTAGAATGCAAGCTTCATATTCAGCTATGTTGTTGGTTGCCTTAAAGTTCAGTTTCACTGCCACAGGTATCATCACATCTTCTGGCGTTTCCAGACAAACTCCTATACCACATCCTCTCCTATTCAATGCTCCATCAAAATGTGTTTTCCACACCTTCTTCTCTACCACAAGGATTTCTTCATCTGGAAACTGGTAATTGCCATTGTATGCTTGTGAAGTAGCACATTCTGTCAGGTGTTCTGCTATAGCTCTTCCTTTTACTGATTTCTGCATTACATATTGAATGTCGAATTCTGACAACAACAATAACCACCGCGCTGTTTTATAGGACAAAGCAAGCTTCTCAAGCAGATACTTCAGTGGGTCCATTCGACTGATCAAGAGTACTTGGAAAGACATCATGTAATGGCGAAGCTTTTGAGTTGCCCATACCAATGCCACGCATGTCTTTTCCAAAGCACTGTAGTTCACTTCATAATCCGTCATCTTCTTACTGAGGTAGTAGATGGCATTCTCTTTCAAGGATTCTTCAAGATATTGAGCTAACATAGCTCCCATCGCGGTTTCGATGACAGTTAAGTAGAGTAATAACGGTTCACCTTGTCGCGGGGGAACCAGTATTGGTGGGTTGCTCAAATACCTTCTGATGGTATCAAATGCCTCTTGACATTCCTTATTCCACTTAGTCGGTACATCCTTCTTTAGCAGCTTGAAAATCGGCTCGCAGATAGTCGTCAACTGAGCTATGAAACGGCTGATAAACTGAATTCTTCCAAAAAATCCCCGGATTTCCTTTTCTGTCTTTGGTGGTTGCATCTCCATGATGGCTTTGATTTTCCCCGGATCTACTTCTATCCCTCTCTGTATGATCATAAAACCAAGCAGCTTTCCAGCAGTCACTCCAAATGCACATTTCTAAGGGTTCAGACGCAGCTTGTACCTGATGATTCTTTCAAAGAACTTCTTCAGAGCAACTAAATGTCCTTCCCTATCTACAGACTTCACAATCATGTCATCCACATATACTTCAACCTCTTTGTGAATCAAATCATGCAGCAGTGTGGTAGCCATCCTTTGGTATGTCGTGCCAGAATTTTTAAGGCTGAAGGGCATAACCCGATAACAATATGTCCCCCATTGTGTGATGAAGGCTGTTTTTCCATATCTTAAGAAGCCATTTTGATCTGGTTGTAACCCGAAAAACCATCCATAAAAGATAAGAGTGCATGGCCAGCAGTGTTATCAACCAATACATCCATATGAGGCAGACGGAAATCATCCTTAGGACACGCCTTATGGAGATCTCTGAAATCAACACACATTCGCACTTTCCCATCCTTCTTAAGCACTAGAACGATGTTAGCTAACCATTCTGGGTACTCCACTACTTGCAAAAAATCGGCGTTTATCTGCTTGACCACCTCATCCTTAACCTTCAAGGCCCATTCTGGCTTCATTCTCCGCAGCTTCTGCTTAACCGGCTTCATGTTCAGATCAGTGGGGATGAAGTGCTGCACAATGTTGGGATCAATGCCTGGCATATCTTGGTACGACCATGCGAAAGCTTCAATGTTCTATTTCAAAACCTCTACCAATGATTCTCTCTCTTGCGGCGACAGTGTTGATCCAATTTTAATTATTTTAGGTGATTCATCCGTCCCTAAATTGATTGAAATTAATTCATCCATGTTAGGTTGAGCGTGCCCCTTTCCATATTGCTCGTCAAGGAACATCCTCACGCGGGTCTATATTCATGCCATACAAATCCAGAGATGATAAAAAAGAGACACTGTAAGAGAGATGAGAAGAGAATGAATACTTCTTTTATTAATTGAAAGTTGAATAACAGAATACAGAAGATGAAACAAACTGACACTCATACCTCTTTAAATGAGGTTGAGGTTTTTATTGGAAACAAGAAAATCCTAGACTACTACAAAGAAAGCAGGGAAATCCTATTCTACTGAAGACACCTACAAGTTATCATCGGGTGGAAGTGACTCGATCTCCTCACAATCATGGATGAAAGGACAATCTTCAAAGCCCCAGTTTGATAAGGGTGGAGTTGTAGGTTCAATTGGATAGATCGCCTCGACTTCATAAGTATGCACTTCAAGACATAGAACCGCCTGCTCGGGCTCTCTTTCAATAACTTGTACGTACTCAAACCCTGAAAGTAACACTTCTGACGACTCCCGGCTAATTTCACAAATTGGCACTCGACTATTTCTGTTCATTTCCATATCTCCCTTCAAAGTGACCACTGATCCCTGGTGTGGAAACTTGATTTTCTAGTGAAGTGATGACGGTACAGCCTCGGTCGGATGAATCCACGGTCTTCCCAAAAGCAGATTAAAACTGGCGGGCACATCTAGGATCTGAAAATCAATTTTGAATTCAACTGGCCCAATAACAACTGGAAGAGTCACCATTCCCACAATTTCTCTGCGAGTGTTGTCATAAGCCCTGACAGTCTGTCCTGATGGCAAAAATTCAGATGGTTCAATCCCCAATGTAGTAGTAGTACTGAGTGGACATACATTCAATGCTGACCCGTTGTCAACTAAAACTGGGGGAACTCTCTTTCCCATGACATCCACTGTGATGTACAAAGCCTGCAGATGATTACTCCCACTCTCGGGTAAGTCAGATTCAGTAAATGAGATGGACGGTCCATGATGAACCGGATTTACCAAACCTACCAAACCCTCAGAGGACTTATCAATAGGAACCTGCACCTGATTGAGCAGCTGAAGCAGTGTCTGCCTATGTTTCTGTAAACCATGAGCAATCCCCAAATAGTAATGTTAGCCTGTGTTCTCTTCAACTGTTTCAGTATTTCTTCATCTTCTTCTATGACATCCGATCGCTAACCCTTCTCTAATTCCTCCAACGGATTACTGGCTTCCAAATGAGCTGGCCTGAAATGGCATCCGCCTCGAGTCAGATGGTCTACTTCCTCATCACTAGCCCATAGATTCTCTATGGCTTCAGGTGTGTTCATGAGATCCTCCCATTCAATCATACCGATCAAATCACTAGAAACAGTGGATGCATAGGCAGAACTAGGCCATTTGTGGGAATCAACCCATGGGAATCTAGGGTAAGTAGCATGGTAGACAACTTCTCCGTCTTCTCCGGTGACCTTAGCAACTGCAGAGGTCCTATTCTCAAACTGTTCCCGCAAGATATCCTGACTCAACTCTTCAGGTGAAGAAGGAATAACTGGTTCAACTTCTGCAGGCAAATCATCCCACCCCGTAGGAATGATAAGTTCATCAAAAATCTTCCTTGACGGATAGAGTACATAATAATCAAACTTGTCACTCGACTCTCCTAACAATCCGACCTCTGGGTCTCCCGCTAGATACCTCTCCTTCAACTGACATTGAGAATTCCTACTTCTAGGCACTTCCTTAGGAGTTTCAGGTTGTAAAGGCTCTTCAGGCTGTACAGGTTCTTTAGGCTGATGCAACTCTCCATCATCAAGTAAATCTTGAACCAATTTCCCTAAAACTCTGCAACTCTCCGTGTCATGCCCGAAGATATTGTGGTACTAGCAAAAAGGCTTATGGAGGCGGGGTATGAGTGGGGTAATGAGGCCTTGGGACCGAGCTTGGTTGAAGGCTTCAGTTAGAGTAGTTTTGAGTGGGACATATGGGCGGATTGGGTGACAAATTTTTGGGTCGTCGAGGCCCAGGGCATTGATTTGAGCCGGTGGTGGTACAGTATGGGTTGGGAGAGGGTTACTGGTGACATTTGGTTGACTTGGTGGACTTGGTGGGGCAATGACTTTCTTGTCAATGAGGTCTTGGATTTCATGGCGAAGGCGCATGCATTGGTTGGTGTGATGGCCCTTAGATTGGTGGAACTGACAATACTCATTCTCTTTGAAGTTTCTGGGTAATGGATCTGGAAGAGGCTGGAGTTCCAGGGGGGTAAGGAGACCACGTGCCTTCAATTTCTCAAGGACACGTTCCAGGGACATGTATAGATTGGTGAATTGGCGAGCCGGCTCTCTAGCTTGGAATGGGCGGTTTGATTGGGTAGCTTGAATAGGTTGGGCAATGGCATTGACTTCAGGATTGGGTTTGCGGTTGAGTGGTGGTTGGCGGTTTCTAAAGGGTTCTTCGGCCTTGAGAGCCCCACTAACCAGAGCATCTTCAACTTGAGTACCAGCAATAACAAGGGCCTTGAAATTAGGGAAATACTGTGAGAACAGATACTTGTTGTAAATGGGCAAGAGACTCTTCAGTACCATCTACACCTGCTCATCATTTGTAGGCCTGTGGGTCATCTGCGAAGCTTTCGCCCTCCATCTGGAAATGAAGGCAGAGAAACTCTCCCTCGGTTTCTGCTTAGTAGTCTCAAGATCCCTACGAGTCACATCAATCTCAGTGTTGTACTTGTAGTGATTAGTGAACTCATTGCAAACATCCTCCTATGTCTTCAACTTAGTCTCATCTAAGGATAAAAATCACTTTGAGGCTGACCCTTTCAGTGATTCATGAAACATCTGGGCCAACAGCTCATCATCGGCTCCTCGAGGTTGTATCGCCCTCACATACATCTTCAAATGGGTTTTAGGGCAACCCATCCCATTAAACTTCTCTAGCTCAGGCATCTTAAAACTAAATGGCATACGGGCCTTGGGGAACAGTGAATAAGATGTCACATCGACCATGTCATCAGACCGACGCATCCCCTTTAGGGCTTTCTCTAAGGCTTCAACCTTACTTGACAACAGAATCAGATCCCCAAAGAGGAACCTAGATCCATCGGGCTCGCCATCCAGATTGATGGGCTTAAACTTGACACCTAACTGGGCCTTGGCACTGTCATCAACTTGGGCCGGGATAGGTGGATCAGAAGTACTCTTCGGGTTCTCTAAGTGGGCCTCCCTAATCTGATCTGTACTGATCTGTTTATCTTGGGACATTTTCTTAATCTGTTCAGTCTCACAGGCCAGGGCATCAATTCGGTCCATGATAGCATTCAACACTGTAGCAGTGGTACTGGATTCTCCGTCAGCCATTGAGGATGTGGTTGGGGGTTCGATACTGAAAAGGCGACCTCTAGAATCACGACGCCAGGCCAGAATTCTACACCATGAAGTGGGCTTTTTTAGAAAAAAAACGGATGAGTCCATGATGCTCAAAACCTATTGACAGACTATCAAAGAGGTGCTATCCAAATAGAAAGAAAGAGAAAGGAGAAAACCGTCCTATCATAATTCCAACTCACTTCCCTATTTCACAAGGGCACTTCCTTAGAAATTAGGAAATAAATCAAAATCACCAATAGGGGAATAAAACACGATCAGCCAAACAAGGCACAAAGAGCAATTCCAATGACCAGTCCTTCATTCTTGGGACACTTTCCTTTGAATCGAAGGTCTTAGTCAAAACAAGCCAAAACAACCTAATCACAGAAAAGGGTATGTACCTTTAGAATATTCTCTTCCATCCTCAAAATAGTCATTTCGTTCTAAGGACCAAAATCCTTAAAATAAAGGGCCTATATTAAAAATATCAAAGTTTATCCAAGGGTACTATATCCCTAAGTCCTAGCATTCACAAACAAGGCTCACATCAAATTGGGACAATTTCGGCAGCATAACGACGCAATTACGTGCTAAAAGAAATTTGGCAGCATAACGGCGTAGGTATGTGTCAAGGGAAAATTTCAACAGCATAACGGTACAGTTAAATACCAAAAGGAATTTCGGCAGCATAACAGTACAATTGCGTGTCGAAATTTCGGCAACATAACAGGTGTGTGCAAGCACTGTGGGGTAGAGTGTCCTACTTGGCTGTCTACATGGACTAATGCAAAAGGTGGGTTCAAAGGTTCCTATTGCAGACCAATCCATATACCTAACCACATGTCACACATGGCGTGCCGCGTGGGTCAAACAGTACTGATTGGTCTTTGATATACCCCGAAGGATACTTGACAATAGGTTGATGGTTTCGTCATGATTACCCTAGTGTCGAGTGGAGACAGGGATCAGGACTAGACCATCGTTTGACAAGGCAACATCGTCCTATCACACAATGACATACAGCTAATATAATTAAAATGATATGCAATCACACAAATGCAAGTGGTTGATTTTAATTAACTTAAGAAATTAAATAGCCCAATTAAATTAATTGAAGTTTAGCCCTCGACTTCCCCAGCGGAGTCGCCAGTTCTGTGGACCAGCCACCTGACGGGGCTTTATGAGGATCCACATCATCACCGGGCGATGTGACCAAGGGGGGTTTAGAAAACAAACAAAACAAAGGAGTCGCCACCTTATTTTTAAGGAATAAGGAAACCATGAAAAATATTTTATTTTAAAAATCAAAACAAAACAAACTCCATTTTCAATGAAAAGACAGTCTACAAACCAAAGTTGGATCCGGGGGCAAGGTTACGACGTGGGAAGGTTCCAAGCTTTCACTTGTAGGCACCCACCTTGCCCTAATTCAAGGACTTCTAATTTATTTGGGCTATTTAAATTTCTTATTACAAACAATCCTAAATAATCTAAATCAACCAATAAAATAGTGATATAAATGCATTATCTATATTAGTTATATTAATAAAAAAAAAAAATACAAACAAACCCTAAGAACCTAGAATACCCTACGGGCATCCTAGGGCGGACTTGAGCCCTATTAGTGCCTACGTAACTTACTAGTATCACCTAGCAAGTATCAAAGTCCACGTAGTTCGACTACCCTAGGACTCTCCTATTGTAATCGATCACATCATCAAAGGTATT
>JAESVK010000892.1:121286-134401 GCA_017140935.1 Hamamelis virginiana | reverse complement strand
TCATTCTATACTAGTAAGTTGAGGGTAGTGTTGGAAAGATGTTACTTCTTAGTTATATTTTATTGTGTGTTGATGGGTATTCTTGTAATTTTATGATTTCTTTTAATAGGTTTTCATACTATTAAAGCCGTCAACTTCTCACTTTCATCTCCTTCTCTTTTCCTTTTTTCTTAATCGTCTTCCATACTATCAATCTATAACAAAATCAACTTATATAATTATACTTGAATTTCCATGTACACTTTCCACATAAACAAGCAACATTAGTCTTAAGAAGAAAGTTTTACATTTACATTCCTAGCTTCAAGTATTCTAAATATGAAACTTAGCAGCTAGCAGCCAGTGACCTAACTTGCAGCAAATTTTAAAAGTTAAAAAAAAATAATAATAATAAAAAATTAAAAAAAAATTAAAATAATAATAATAATAATAATAATAAAAAGAAAAGAAGAAGAAGAAGAAGAAGAAGAAGAAGAAGAAAAAGGAAAAACTACGGTAGTATCCAATAAGCATATTGAATCATTTATCAATTCCATAACAGAACAATCTATAACACATGCTACAAATGTGGACAAGATAATAGAATTCAATATAATCTATAGTACATGAACAAGGAATAGAAATTATGAAAGATAACCTTATGATACGCCTGATCATGCCAAGCAGATGCATTTGCATGTTGAGTCTGAGCTGTGGACTCCACTGATGCTACAAAGGGACCAAGACATTCAATCCATAATGTGAGGTTAGTCAACATTTTATTTTAAAAAAGAGAAGGAAGCAATATACTTACAAAACTAAAATATTGCATAAAAAAAGTTCAGAAAAAAGATATCATAGAACGGAAAGAAATAGAAATTTCTTCTTTCTCCACTATAATTATAGAATACAAGAAAGATCAAAGAGTAAAGATGATATAAGCCAAGGCCATTTTTTCTTCTTTTGATAGATAGTGAATTTTAATAAAAGAGAAAACAGTAAGGAGACAAGGCAAACTACTAAATTCCTTGCGAAAGGATTGGGCATTTGATTGCACCGCAATCTTGTCTCTTTTCTATAGGTTTTGCAATCTCATTTTAGCATTTATGTTTAGTATTTTCGTTGTTTTAGTTTATATTTGAGTTAATGTTGTTTTGTGTGCTTGTTGTATAGGCCGTCTGAGTCTCTATCTGTGACTGGTACAGTGATAAAGATTGGGCTGGGTCTCGTTCTGATCGCCAATCTACTTCTGGTTATTGTACATTTGTTGGGGGTAATCTTGTCACATGGCGCAGTAAAAAGCAAACCATTGTTGCACGCTCTAGTGCTGAAGCTGAGTATTGTGCCATGGCCCATACTGCATCAAAAATGTTATGGGTTCGCTCTCTTCTTCGAGATTTTGGCTTTCACATTCCTAATCCTATGGAAATGTTCTGTGATAATCAAGCTGCTATCTTCATTGCCAATTATCCAGTTTTTCATGAGAGGACCAAGCACATTGAAGTTGACTGCCACTTTATTAGGGATCTGTTACTCCGAAAAGAGCTTGTTACTCCATTTGTTCGCTCCATAGATCAACTTGGTGATATTTTTACGAAGCCATTGGCTCGCAAACCATTTCAATCTTTCTGTTCCAAGCTGGGCATTTTTTATTTGCATGCTCCAGCTTGAGGGGGAGTGTTAAATGTTATTAGGTTCTTTAGGTTAGATTCTTTAGGTTAATCTGTAAGGGTACTTCTGTAATTTCATTTTGGTATTTATATATAGTGTGAGGGCTGATGTGGGGTAACACACACAAAAGCCTATTCTTCTTTCCACTTATCTTCTCTCTCTTCTTTCATTTCTACAAACCCTAACACAAGTAAACCCTAGACTCAACTTCAACTATTAACATTGAACCCTCCTCCATTTTAAGTAAGAACCATGTAGAGAAACTTTAAAATCTAAAGGTTAAACAAGCCTACGACGGAATGTATAGAATTTAACTCTATTAAACCTAAGAGAAAAGATGATGGAATAGAAAGACTTTATGAACAGAAGATAATCATAGTAACCATTTTCAATTTTGGAATGATAGGGGAGATCGAAGAGATTCATCTTATAGAATTTGAGCAGGATTGAGGAATGAAAAGTGACTCTTGGATGTAAGGCACAATGGGAAAATAAGAAATATGGTCAAGTGAGTTTAGCTGAAATGAGCATTTTGAGATGGATGAGTCACAAAATAAGATACAAATGCTTTCATAAGAAGTTAGATGTGACACAAAGTGAGGCAAAGTACTCATTTTTTATAGTTAAGTTGTGTGCAACTCAGATCAATGAATTCACTGCTAAGGAGGAGAGAGTAGTCAAAGTTGAAGCTGCCAAAAGGAAAAGAGGAAGGCCTAGATTCTTACATAGAATTATAGATATTACTATTTCTTTTGACACTGAAAATACTCATTTGACCAGAAAAAACATATTCATTTATTTTTTTATTGTTTTACATATTGGCAACCAATCAATAACCATAATGCGGATTTTAAAATTTAAAATAAAACCAGAAAGGCATACACTATAATTCCAGATAACAGTACCCAAACCAGAGTCTACTATACCTGATGAGGCCTTAGGAAGCACTTTTTGTGACTGAAGCAAGGTAGCTGATGTTTGAAGCCATTGCTGCATATCTTCCTGTAATGAAGTACCCTGCTTTTGCGAACTGAGTAGTTGATGCAACTGCACCGGCTGTGATGTCTGGTGGCCTTCTTGTTGTGCAGCTGACACCTCAGCTTGTTTAAGGATGTGTAATGAATGCGATTGCGGCTGGCCGTTCATGGGCTCTGACTGTAATCCAACCATTTTCTGTTGTTGCTGCATCCCAGAAACACAAATTCGTGGGACCAATGGCTGTTGAAACGATTCTGACATGCTCTGCTGATACATTGGCGGTTGCTGCTGCTGTAAAACACTGCTTTGCAGCCGAAGTTGCTGATTCTGTTGAAATACTGTTGTATGTGATTGCTGCACCATCATCTGTTGCTGGTGCTGTGTTGGCAACATTGACTGCAAAGAGATCTGAAGCTGACTTGCCTGTGGTAGGGTCTGCTGCTGTTGTTGATGGTGATGACTGTACTGGGTGTTTGGTTGCATAAATGAGGAATGTATATTGGGTTGCTGGACCTTCTGCTTCAAACACTGATGTTGCAAATGCTGCTGATGCTGTGGCTGGAGAACCACCTGCTGTAAAGGCTGACTTCCTGGCATCTCCCCGTGTGTATTGACAAAAACATTTGATTGCCTGCCTTGACCAACCAAATTACCTACGAGGTCATGCAAAACTCTAGGCATATCCTGCAAGCTTGAGTGATTCCCAACAGAATCATCTAGCATGGTAGTCTGTGTTAGCCCTGTAAAAGATGAGGGAAACAGTGTTATATTGGCAATATCCTTTACACTAGCAGATGCTATATATGGTAAATGGTCCAGTTTAATAGCCAGTTAGGTGCTTTAGATTTTGTACTCTAACATGTGAACTCCAACAAAAACCAAAACAGACAGCAGATCAACTGAATTAAAAGTCAGTAGAAATGAAAAAAGGGGCTGCATCCATGGCCACAAAATTGTACACAAATTTTGACACAACTTTTATAACCTTTTGTGGGAGTTGTATTTTAGGAAACCCATTGCTGGATTACATGTTCCTCTCATACACATCATGTTTGTCAAAAATTTAAAAGCTATTTCATGCATAAATGTGAAATTTTTTATTTATTAGAAATGTGAGTTTATAGATCGAATGGTTACTGGTGTCCAATCAATGTGATTTTTAGCATGCATAAGAAGGGTATTTAACCCACCAAAGGGTTTCTCAAAATTCAACTCCCACAAAAGTTATTATTTGTGTAAAATTTTGTGGCCATGAATCTTTCCCTTTAAAAAAGTCTATGTATATATATATATATATATATATACACACACACACGCAACATCCACAAATCCAAAATAGAAACATTTTCTTTTGGGCTCTCAAATAACTTGACAACATGATCATACTCATATGTGCAAAAAAAAAAAAAAAAACCTTCTCGCTGCTGACACTTCCCAACATGAAATGGTACAAGCGTACAATATACATTCCACATTAAATTACTTTTTATAATGTGCATTACGGCTATTCTATGTGGGACTTTCACTACAAAGTTAACATTTGTCATTACTAACTAAGGATATACATTAATGCTCTAGCACACTGGCTAAAATTTATATATGATAAGTAAATTTTAACTATTAAGGACAACACACCTTGGTTAATGGCAGAGCCAAAATTCTTCTCAAGGCAAGAAACTTAGTTGATGTTACTTTGGACAGCCAGTGATATTAAAGTTGAATGGTAAGTATTATTTCTAGCACCGTACATGCACCTCGCATAATTGAGTATATATGATTTTTTTCATCACGAGACAGGTTTGAGTCCACGTAAATGAAGGTTAATGGTAACATTACCATATTTTAATAGCCCTGTTTCTTTAATCGTCCTATGGTAGGCCTAACAAAAGACAGACTACACTAGTACAGACAACAGAATCACTGCAAGGTAAAAAAATCTTTGTGAAACTAAGTAATTGTACAACACAAGAAAAAACTAGCAGATGTGGCATCTTGCTTACAATGTCCTCTCTATTAACATCTAACAATTACATCTTACGCACTCTTTATCACATAAACTAAGCAATCACCAATTGAGGCTCCCATCTAAGAAGAGTATGAAATATTTAAAAACATCCCAAAAGTAAATGTATGCAAAGTAGATGCAACAATAATTCAAAGTACCGTTTCAACGAAACAACGCTCCGTTGAACTATAAAGCAATCCAGCCCACATTAGGAAAATGAATCGGGGACATTACGAAAATGAATCGGGGACTCCCTTGGCGAATGCAATTGAGTGGATCAAGTATACCCAAAACTAGCATGATTGGGGATGTAAGCAATTTGATTTCAATCAAATTGTTATAAAACATTTGTCAAATGTTAGCAAGGAGTAAACAAATCAGAAAGGAGTAGCTCCTCCAATCAAATTGAATTTTGGTGTACTTAATTTAATGACCTACTAGATTATGAGCCTCTATCTTTTTTTGATACTGGCAAGATATGGTCTATTAATCACGTGATCATACTTGACTGGGGCACACTGAAGAGGAGCTACTCCCATTCACATGATTGAAAACATTAATAAAGTACTCAACTTAGGTGAGGTTCCTTATATGCAGTTTCTTGATTTCCAACACAACTCTGCCATACAGGGGGTAGATACTATAAAAGAAATCAACAGAAGATCCCATTTGGAATATTAGGAAATTAAAGAAAAAAATCGTTTGATAACTTTTTTTAATATTGGACATATTTTTGGACTGTAGAAAACTTTTAAGCATAATTTATAAAAAGGATTGAATGGTTAAACCTTGTTAGAAAATAAAGATTAAAATTGCATTAAACAAAACTCTAAAAGGTTTTCCCCATTGTAAGATGGACATCTTGTTCTCTTTGCTTCTTATTTGAATAAAGTTGTTGCTTATCAGAAAAAAAAAAATAAAAAAATCTAAAAAGGTTCAAATAGATTGCAATGCCAAACACTGAACGCTAAGAAAAAAAATATACTAAACACATATGAAAACTAAATATTCCGATATATTCAACAAATATGACCAAATCCAGCCTCAATAAATTTAACCAATATGTACAAATGGAATGTTGTAGCATAGTATACTGTGATCCTGCACAACCACTCACAATCTTTATTTTCAACACTTTTCCTCAACCACAATCAATTTTTCACACGATCAATGATCAATGATTGTCAAGTCTTCACTTGGTGATGCTCAGCCACACTCCTTCACATGATTACCTTTTAAACACCTCCTCCTTACTCAAAACAGAAAAACAGCTCCAACAGAGTAGGCATCATGTGCCAACAAGATAAGTGGATAGCATATCACGTGCTTTCACAAAATGTTCACAAGAAAATGACGTACATATCACAAAAAGTTGCAAACTTGTTAATTAATGTTTCACAGCCCATTTTAATTCACTGTTCAAAACCTCTGAAATGCAAACTCATCCCATCTTTCAAATCCACAATATGCTAAAGATCATTCAAAATAAACAGGACAGAAAAAGGAAAAGGAGTGATCTCTACAAACAGGAACAAAAAGGAAAAGGACACGAGAGATTTAGCATCTACACTTATCCAAATTTATGTTTACATTCTCAGTGTGAAACTCACCTGTAGGGCAAACGAATGTAAAGTCCAGCGGATAGAAAAAGAGGATCACATATTTCTTCCCAATATAATCAGAGAGTTTAACCTGTAACATGAAGCCCTCATGAGAAAAAAGCAGATATACACAATATATCATACCAACCATTAGGTACATTATTGAAATCCCTGTATCTAAAAACAATAATCAACTTACGGAAATCTGCTTCTCTATTTCAACCAAAAAAAAAGCAATCATCTGTTAATACACACTACAGCTTGTTTTAAAACATGAAGCAATGTTCGACTTAAAAGATGCACTTATGATTCAGCACAAACCAAATCTTTTCTAAGTCAAAATAAATCTGAAAACTATTAATTCCCCAATAATTTAAAAAAATAAAAATCAAAATCAAACTTTAGTTCAAAAACAATTACTCCGTAATTCCAATGTTCAGAATATAGCCCATATAGGTGGGCTAGCATTCTTTGTAAGAAAACTTCATGTTAAAAACTCTAAATGAAATCTATTTTATTTAGATTAATGAAAAAGTTGTCATTACTACTATAGTAACACTTGATAGCCCATTACTACGTCAGAGCATGGAAATAAAAGATCATCTAGCTGCCAGTTGACCAGTTAATCTGTGTATTTCAGTTTCTCCACAAACAAAACTTTCCACTCAAAAACTTGAGATACAGATAAGAATAATCTTTTATTATCTAACTCTCTACTCACACTGACAGTTCACCGCTATATATATATATATATAGAGAGAGAGAGAGAGATACATGATATTGTAGAACACGATAAACAGTATTGATTTATAATTGTATAACACGACAAACAGAATTGGTTTTTTCACATCATCTCTTCAATGGAGCAATAGACAAACCTTGAAACAGAAAGAGTATATATCTAAGTGCTCCTCAAAACCCTAAACCCAACATTTTTCATCAAAATCAAATCAAATCCCTCTAGTTACTCCACTCTCCCTTGGTCCAAACACTTCCCCAAACCCTAACACCCAACATAACACACCCAGTACCCCTAGAACGTTTCTGTTACTGTCCAAGCAAATCATATTGTCTACATTCAATAAATATGAAACAGAAAATAGTGGTTTTAGAATTACCTCATGGAAGAGGATTCAGCGAGGACAGGGGTTTCAGAATTCCCAAGCGCTATTTAGTTTTGCAAGTCAGTTCAAGGTTAGCGTCAGATTGTGCGCCGTCGGGGAGATTCTCGTCTAGTGGGGGCTCTTCTCTTAGGGTTTCAACTTTGAACCTCAATGTCTCGATCTCATATCACAGCAAGCTATGTGGTTCCTTCGTCCCTCCGTCCCTCCGTCTGTATTCAGCTAGCAGAAAACGAAGTGAACAAGAAAAGGAAACCAGAGGAATTAGGGTCTTCAATGGCCAGGGTCTCGAGAGACAGAGAGAGGTGGTGACTGCCGGCGGAATGAGGGTTTTCTTTTCGAGTAAGATGAGCAAATGAGTGCGCGAGGAAAAGAAAAGATAAAAAGGGAATTGAAAATTTCGCGCACACTTTTTACGGCGTTTAATAAACGCCGTGAATACTTAGGCTTTTTAAATCGTTTGACAAATGCCGTGAATACTACTGCTTTTATCTTTTACGGCATTTAATAAACGTCGTGAATAAGTAAATCTTTTACGGCCTGGCATTAATACTAATCCTTTTTACGGCGTTTAATAAATGCCGTGAATACTAATACTAATCTTTTACCTTAACTTGACGAGTGAGGTTTTCGACTGAGAGCAAATTAAGGCGCGGGGAATGAAAAGAAAAAGAGGGAAAAAAAAAGGAAATGGGATATGTCGCGGCATATTATTTACGGCGTTTAAAATACGCCGTTAATACTAAAACTATTTATGGCATTTGAAAAAAGCCGTTAATACCAATACTTTTTACGACATTTGAAAAACGTCGTAAATATTTCTTTTACGGCGTTTATTAAACGCCGTCAATAAATATAACTTTTACGGCGTTTGAAAAACGCCGTTAATACCTATACTTTCTACGGCGTTTAATAAATGCCGTGAATATTAATGCTTTTACGACTTTTTTTAAAAACACGAGATTTATGACTTATATTACCACTTTTTACGGTGTTATACATAAACGCCGTAAATAACCATTTTTGTTGTAGTGACTGCTTGTCAATTTGTAGGTGTGCTCAATTAATTCCCTAGCGTAGAAATTTAGATATCGCCAAGCATAATAAATACTGAGGGAGTCCTCAGGTCATCTCCACAGGAAGTGGAACTGATCTAAATGATCCTTAGGTATTGATAACCAATGAATGTAAAATAAAGTGTAAAATCATGGGGGTTTGGTTGAGTGGTGATTGATTTGTAGAGAATTAACTAAATTAAGGCAATAAAAGTAAATGGTAGGATTCTAGGGTTTCCACTCATCCACAACCAAGCAATAAGCTTCTCTCATGAGATTTTTCATCTTGGATCCATTGAGGAATTGAGGAATGGTCTTTGATGGAAGTTTTAACTTTAAAAGCATTCAAAACAAAGAAATATAGGAGAATGATAGTAAATGCTCACTTAGACATTTTATCAAACACTTAGAGTGCATATAGGTTCAAGCACAATTTGTACCAAGAATCACTTGTTCACACATTGTCAAGAAGATGCCAAACTAAATGTCAAGAAGGGATAGTGAGTATTTCCTATCAAATAACTTCCATTAAAGCACAAATAAATGAGAGAGTGTTGTTACCTTGGTTGGTGATGGCTTTCCACCGTTCGAATCCTACCTTGGAGGCTTAGAACTCCATTACAACTAGTAAACAAGAAGTAAATGCAAGAACAATGAAAATAAATGCTAGTAGATTACTTGTGAATGAAAATACAAAGTTTAACAAGCTACAAATGAAGAACAACAAAGATTATAAAGTATAAATGAAACAAGAATACAAAACTAACCTAAACTAAACTAATCCTAAGCTAAACTAAGAGAAAAACTAAACTAACCTAAGAGAACCCTAAAAACTAAGTGGGAGAGCTAGAGAAGAGGTAAGTGAGAGTTGTTTCAGCTGAGAAAAGAGTTTAAATACCCCCCATTAGGGCTACAAATATGGGGACCAAAGGACAAGAGTGCCATTGAAAAAAGGGCAAATTCCAAACAACCCGGGTGAATTCTCGAGCAAGGGTACCGGTACCTCTTATGGGGGGACCGGTGCTTTTTCTACTACAAGGAGGGTACTGGTCCCTTTATGCAAATCCTCCGAAAATGCCTTGCGAATGCCTTCGACTTCAAATGGTCATATCTCTTTCGTCCGAAGTCGGATTTGGACGTTCTTTATATGCACGCGAAGCTTGAGAAGTCTTCTTTCCAACCATGGTGGTCTCATTGTCCAATTAAATTTAGAGAGAAACAGTTTTTCCAAAATGTCCAGATTGGTCGCTTTTTGCACTTCATGACTTCATTTGCCCATATCTCCCAAACCACTTGGCATTTAGCTTTGAAATTTGATATGTGGCATCTAAACACACTTAAAAGTATGTTCTATAAGTCCCATGACCTTTGAAGACTTCCAAGGCTTGACTCCAAGCTCTCACTTTGCATGCAAAAAGCATCCATTTTAGCGCATTCAACCTGCAAAGGCTAAAAAACAACGAAAGAGTCAAACGCACCTATTTACAAGTATAAATGGCTCAAGTATATACAAAATGGTGGGAATAATGCAATAAAAGTATGCAATATTATGGTGCAATCAAACACTAGCACTCCCAAATATAGGTATGGAAGCCCGAATGAGTAATATGGGTATTTTTACTGATGCAAACATGACTAATTGAGTATATAGGTATGAAGACAAACTAAGAAGACAAACTGCCAATAGTTATAATAATAAGTGAATAAATAACAGAAAGGGAGAGCAAACAGGGCAAATATAAAATTATAGCACTTTCCATTTAATATGACATACTATCATTATTTTTCATTTTCAATCACTAAATATAATAATGGATTATCAAAATAATAATGGGATTCACATTAACTAATGGCAAGGGCATCTGTCATTGCAAAAAGTAATGACAAACTGTCACCTTCACTTTTTTCTATATTAATTCCCATATAAAATAGTAGTTTCTGATTACCTATTGATCACATGCAGCATCGACAACTACTTGTTTTTATTGTGTGAGTAGATTATCTAATCCAACAAATAGTGAGTGGACCCTTAGTTTAAGGTCTGGACCTTAATAGATCAAGCCTATATATATATATAGTACAAACTTCACCTATATAGATAT
Organism: Hamamelis virginiana; assembly: GCA_017140935.1. Taxonomy (NCBI): domain Eukaryota; kingdom Viridiplantae; phylum Streptophyta; class Magnoliopsida; order Saxifragales; family Hamamelidaceae; genus Hamamelis; species Hamamelis virginiana. The sequence continues at coordinate 123,889 of JAESVK010000892.1, read as the reverse complement.
AAAAATAATAATAAATAATAAATAATAAAACCCAACAAACAAATAACAACCACCACCAAGGGGGTGGTAGTTTGTTTGAAACACTGTGATTTTTTGCATGTATGACATCCATAAGTACAGTATCTAATCCAACAATAAGTTTTTCAAAATATGCATCCTACAATTATGTATGAGCTTCATACTTACATAACTTATATAAGCATACGCTTCATCCTAGCTACAAAATATGCAGTACGCTTATTGGTGGTATAGACACTTTATTCTCATTTATGTAATGGACTATGTATATACTTCATTTCATATAATGTTCATATTTTGATTGATTAGTATGCCCACGATTTAAATGACCATTTATTTGGCTATGAATATATTTACAAAAAAAAAGCAAATTATGTACAATTTCATGACTTGGCTAACCTGTAGTGATACATGAAAAAAAAAAAAAAAAAAAAGAAAAGAGAAAAGAGAAAACTGAAAACTGAAAATGAAAAACAGTTTTGAACCAAACAAGTTTTCATTATTTTGATTTCAAACTATTTTCAATTTTATATATGCCAAACGAGTTTTCCTACTTAGAAAACCAAAAACAGTTTTCTATTCTCATTCTTGAAAATAGAAAACAGAAAACTTGTTGGCCCAAGTATATACTGTTAGCCTTATGGCTTCCACCTTGGTTGGTTGATTTTGATGATAAAAATCATTGTATTGTGATTCTATTTGATTTGCATATTGTGTATATTTGCTAGCATGAATTGTGGTAAAATTCATGATGATGTGAATATCTTTGTCTCATGGACTTATTGTTGCATCATGAATTTGTTTTACCTAAAATATGCATATGCTTTAAATGATAATCTTTAGTATCTTTATATGCATATTGTTAGGGGGAGCCACAAATCATTGATTGATTTATTTATTCTATATGCACATTGTGCTCAATGTTTGATGATAACAAACATTGTATTATGTATATTCAATTATACATATGAATACTTTGTCATTCACTCTTGTTAATTGCTAATTATCATTGAGTGATTATTTGACTAACCTTGTTGGTTAATTGACATTATCCTATAGTTCTTATTTATCCATTATAGTGTATATATATGCTTATATATAAGAACATGATTCAAATTATTGAAAGAATCCCATGGAAACGTGCGAAATAAAATTTTTCTCCATGGAATGTGAACCAAGATCACATGATGATTGTATAAGCTATATAATTAAAACTTAAAAGAATGTAAACAACTTACATTGATAGCCTTAAGAGTAGGATTAATGATTGTAAATCAGCCCCAAGTAGATGAAGGCCTCAAAGAGTAATCCACACTAGTTGCAAGCTTCAAGAGAAGAGAGAGAGAGGAGATGGCTAGAGAATATTTCAAAAACACTTTTGAACCTATTCTTGTTAGCATGGCCGGCCACCCCTCTAGTTCCTATCTATATGATGAGTGCTAGCTCACATATAGGTAGATAGTAACAATATTTCAAATAATTTGAAACCATTTCAAATTTAAATTTCAACTAACTTGAAATTCAATTAACTATTTGAAATCTTTAATTATCTTGTCATCTCATGACAATTTCAAATTTCAAAATTTCAAATTTCAAAATTCAAATTTCAAAATTCAAATTTCAAAATTCAAAATTCAAATTTCAAAATTCAAAATTTCAAATTTCAAAAAATTCAAAATTCAAAATTCAAATTTCAAATTTCAAATTTCAAATTTCAAAAACTTGAAATTCTAGTTAATTAATATTTGCATATTATTCTCTCTTCTTCTTTAAATGAAGCTACCAACTATATGTGTGTGACCTCTTAGGTTCACAACAACCTAGTAGTAGGAATTAGGATAATAAATTATCCTTCAAATAAAACTACTTTTATTTAAGGTTCAAATTAGAACTCTTCTAATTTCCTTTTTGAGAAATCATTTTCTCTTTGGCCTCTACTAGTCCTGAGTGACATCTAGCAATATGTCAAGACACACCCTAGGTTGTGTGAAGGTCAATCATAACACAGTGAACCCTTCAGTTACAATTTAAGATACAATTTGATCCTTCCATCAAACAATGCCTTAGTTAAATTATTTGGGTATTGGATAATATGTCAAACCCTAATTTAACATTTTTTATGTGATTCTCAAAATATAAATTCAACCTTGGGATACCCAAGAAACAGTTTTCTTATTCCCAATTGCTTTGGCCAAAGACTTATATGAATTATATCTTTGAGAATAATACGAGGCATTCCATCTCTTTACTGAGAGTGATAGATTCCTTGTTGTACACTCATATGTCCCCATGACAGGTATACTAGAGCCAATGAGTACATACACAAATTCCATGGTTAGGATATGTACATTGTACTATCAAACCCTAATATCCCTAACACAGGACATCTATGGTGCCTCAGGTTTAAGGATCACTTGCATCATTGTAACCCTGAGTTGTTGTTTGACATGTAAGTAAAAGTCCATTCAACAAACTCAATCAATGATCACATTCAGTGTACTTGTTCTCAAACAAGCACCCATAGGTTTGTCCTAGTGTCATTACACAAATGACTTGAGACTAGTCATTCTCCATATTGAGCAGAC
>JAESVK010000892.1:105415-118802 GCA_017140935.1 Hamamelis virginiana | reverse complement strand
TGATTAGTCGACTAGGATACTGTTAATCTACTAGACAAGGGTGATTAGTCGACTAGGAGACTGTTAGTCCACTAGACAGAGGGGATTAGTGGATTAAGAGAGGATTTTCTCAAAAACCAGCTACTGTCTTTATTCTTAGTCGACTAGAATGACTAGATTAGTCGACTAGAAATGTTGCAAAGCTAATAATTGAGATTTCTCAAGTCCAAATCAACTAATAACACTTGAGCAAGTTAACTAAGAGTTCTAAAACATTTTTGGGCAAGTTTAAAATGTTTTCCAAAGATGTTTAGACGAAAACAATAAGTATAAAACATTTTGTCTTTTGAGTCTATAAAGCCCATTATGAGTTTGAATCAATTTTGTGTCCAAAATATGATTTTCCAAGTTAAAACCTATGGTCTTTAAGTCATTGTCAATTGAGCCAATGTAGTTCATCCTAATAGAGAGATTTACATATAAATCCTAAACACTCACACAAGAAAGAACTTAAAGTTTTCACAAAGGTTCTTCAAGTCTTGTGCTTGGCTGGTGCTAGGCTTGGGCTTGGCTTCATTTGGATTGCATCAATGCAATGGCTCTCTTCATGGTCCTTAGTGAATATACAACATATTCATATTCACATAAGGTTCATTACAGTACATGAGCTTCATGATGGCTTGAGCCTTCTCCATTGACAACTTGAATCATGTTCTTATAAACACAGATATACAAGAACTATAGGATAATGTCAATCAATCAACAAGGTTAGCCAAATAAACATTCAATAAATATGAAAATGTTAATTAAGTAACAAATATGACATTGTCAAACAATAAACATTCATTCAAAAAGGTTTGGCAATAATCATGAATGAACAACAAAATATTCATATGTAATACAACAATATTGTCATGTGCAATACAACAATGTATTCATATGCACATGAGAGCTAAAACACAATGTTTGTTATCATCAAAATCAGTTAACAAATATGGGTGGAAGCCATAAGGCAATCTTCCCCTTTTTGTTGATGACAAACATTGAGCACAATTTGCATATAGAACAAATAAATCAAACAAAGATTTGTGGCTCCCCCTAACAATATGCATATATGCAAAACATTACTAAAGAAGCATATGCATATTTTAGGTAAAACAAATCCATGATGCAATAATAAATCCATCATATAAAGATACAAGGATCATCATGAATTTTACCACAATTCATACTTGCAAATAAACACAAGAATACTTACAAATATACACAAGATGCAAATCAAATAGAATCACAAGACAATGATTGTTATCATCAAAATCAACAAACAAGGGTGGAAGCCATAAGGCTAACAAAACTGTTTTTAGAGTTCATGGCCAAACAAGGCCTAAACCTCTAACAGATTTCTTTCTAATTACAAGCCAAGGTGAAAATTTCAACTGTTTCCTTACATTATTTTCTTGGCCTACTACTAAACAAAACATATTTTATATACAGACTTGATCTATTATTTAAGGTCCACTCACCATTTCTCACACAGCCAATGATATTTTGAAAAACAGTCATTGGATTAGATAATCTTCTTATGTATGTTATGTTTGTCAAAAATTAAAGCGATCCAACAATCGGTTTTCAAAATACAGTCCGTGAAATACTCTAACAGTATTTACCATTGGATGTTGTAACAACTGTTTAAGAGTCTGTATTTTGAAAACCGACTATCGGATCACTGTGATTTTTGGCAAACATGACATACATTAGAAGATTATCAATCCATCGGTCGGTTTTTCAAAATACCAATCCCAGTAAAAAGTGGACCTTAAATTAAGTTTAAGGTCCGAACCTTAATGGATCATATATATATATATATATATATATATATATAGATATAGTTTTTCTCTTATCAGGTGATGCTGATTTTTGCTTAAAATCAGGAAAGAAGCCTAGCCGTTCTATTGGAGAGGGGATGGTTTTAACGGCTGATCGTCCATCTCACTTAAATGACCCGCTTAGGTGCTATGACCCGTGTGTTTCAACCCGAACACAACCCCTAAACCGCATCTGAAAGTCTCCAAACGCTCCAAACGCCGTTGAAGAAGAACTCCGGTAAACCCTCTTCCATTCTATCCCTTCTCTTCCTTCTCAAATCAAAATATGATCACTTAATTAGTAGCATGCATTTTCTCTCTGTTTTCCCGTGAGAGAAAACCCTGTTTGGATGCTCTGTTTTGTTGATTTGTTACCAAGGAAGCTCATTTTTTCTAAATTCCTCCCTCAACATTCAAGACTACTTCTGTTTCCTTCAAAAAGATGACACTATTTTCTCATATACATTTCTATGTTCAATTTCTTTATAACCAGAGAAATCCCATTGGAAACCAGAAGCCACGATTGATTTTCCCTCTCTCTCTCTCTTTTTCTCTCTTTCTTCCTCTATTTTTTTTCAATTTCAGTATTGAGTGTGTTGGTTCTGCTGAGCACAAATGTTGCGGAGGGTCATACAGTCCAATCGGATTGCTTTGAGTACTCTGCTATAAGTTGCGGAGCCCATTGTGCGTCGTTGACGGAATTTTGGAGGAGTCGGCGACGGAAAGGCATTGAATACAAAGGCTTTTCAGGCAGCAATTGATTCTTTGAGCCTCTTTTCCTACTGTTTCTCGGTAACCAAACAGATTTGGGGTTTAGGTCTTTGGCCGGGTCGAAACACGTTGGTCGAGCTCCATTCAACGGGTCATTTAAGTGAGATGGACGATCAGCCGTTAAAACCATCCCCTCTCCAATCGAACGACCAGGCTTCTTTGCTGATTTTAAGCAAAAATCAGCATCACCTGATAAGAGAAAAACTCTACACACACACACACACACACACAACCATAAATAGCTAAACTTTAGGACTGCAAAACTATGTACAAGCTAGAATTCAGATCCCTCGTCTTAATTAGTTTTTTAAACCTATATATATATATAAGGACGAAGCTACATATATATGAGGGGTGGCATATGTCCCCTGACTTTTTATTTAAAAAAATAAAAAATATACCTTGAAAATTTTAAAAGTCTTGAATTTGCCCCCCCTCAATTTATTTTGACCCTTTCATTTTACTCTCCTAGTCATCTCCTTTTAAAATTTTTATCATTCAATTCCTTCATGAATGACAATTAGGTTGTGTTTATTGAGATATTGATATTTGATAGCATTAAAAAGAGCATCCCCAATGCATTCATACAATTTGATTTGCCAATTAACCTTAAAATTTTGGCACCTCAAATGGCATAAAATAGCATGAACACCAAATTTTAGTATATATGTATTCCAATGCATTAATATTATATTTTTGTCATTTATGACTCAGAACTGCTAATATCAGGTGTACCTTCTTACATCGGGTGCCTTTTTGTAAAGCCACTTGCAGTGAAAAATTTGAAAATTGACCATTGGATTAATGTAATTTTTGGTGTAAGTAAGCAGAATATCTAATTCAACTGTCGGTTTCTCAAAATATTTATCCAACCTTGGGTTTTGCAAACTACATATCAAATTAGAAATAAAAACTATGCATCAAGAGAACTTGACCCTATATTAAATATAATATTAAGTAGCTGAAATGAATTCTTCGGATGGATGGCATCTATGGTTGGAATTGTGCTTAGTGAAGAGGGTAAGAACTATTCACCGATCTGTCACCTTACACGTGGACAAAAGTTTACCTGATGAGATTATGGCGGATTCTATCCGTTCTGAACAAGTGCAACCCGATCTAGTGCAATAGCCCGATCTCTTCTAAAACCATCTTATAATGATCGTACAAAACCGGCTGTATAAAGAGGATCTTCGTGATCCGGTCCGTACTACCTACATGTATGATGTGTAGACCACTGACATCGAACAGTGACAACCCATTATGATCAGATAAATGGTTACAAAAATATCCTAAAAGATATTTCCGACCCTACCCCGTACAGTCATAAAAAAGAATTACAGCACTCGAGTGCTCCTTTGTGTGACGATCCTATAAAAAGGTGAAGGTCACATCCATACGAGGTACGCAACACTAACCCACCAAAAAACACTCTCTTTGCATTCTCTGAATATTAACTTAGTCATCGGAGCTTTGTAGGTGGAGCACCACACCTATGCAAGAGATCGGATTCACGTCATACTGTATATCTGATTTGACTAATCATTCCCCTTACCTATTTTCGACATCATCAGTTTGGCGCTCACCGTGGGGCCCGAAACATAATTCTTTCGGTGCTCTTCCATTTGACAAAAGAAGATCAACATCAACAATTGTGAACACTCGATTCGGGGTTCTAAACAACGACGATCATAACATCCCAAATACGGTAAACACCTAGTCCATGTTACCTCAGATCAGCAATCCATCTCATCACGAACAACCCGAGCCGGCGGTGAGACCATCCTCACCAAATGCACAACCGAGCCCATCTCGCGAAACTCTAGTAGTTCTTCCTGCCCAGAACAAAATAAGGTCACCTTCAAATGACCCCTACTAGCTCCAATTCCTTAGTATGCAAAAATAGATGGAAAATATGACCTTTATCATTCAGACGCTAACTCGTTAGCAAGAAATGCTTCTTTGTCATGAGGCTTATAACAACTCTCCCCAAAATCCACCACCGATCACCACCATACCTCAATGGGTCGGACAATAGGATACAGTCCTGCCACTACTCCCCAGGCGAGTAGCCGTTGAGAGCATCTGATCGGAACCACGAGACGAGAGGAACAGACGTTAGGAGGAAGAGGGAAGTAGTTCAGAGGTCGAATCACGGAGAAGACCAACAAATCTTGAACGACCGCGACAGGTCGGTAACCATGTGGTAGAAGGTTCTTAGGGAACGAGAGGATCGGCGTTGCGACGTCATGGACCTGACGTTACCCGATTCACACCATATCCAAGGAGGAACGAGCCAACTCGGGACAATCGACCTGAAACAAGGGACATTGACCACACCTACCTGTTCATTTCCAGGATTCTTCGTGAATCCTTACCTGACAAGTTCAAGTTACCAACCATTGACTCTTACGATGGGACTACCGATGCGAGAGAATACGTCCTCACCTACAAAAATCACATGCACCTCAAAGGTATTTTTGATCCGATCATGTGTCGAGCCTTTCCGATGACCTTAAAAGGACCAGCCCGAACTTGGTTCCAAATATTGAACTCTTGGAGAGGGCAAGAAAATATATCGGGGTGGACGACATATTCGATTCCGATAAAAAGAACCAAGTAATAGCACAAAGAGGAAAGGATCAGGAGCCCGGTGAAAAGAAGTAACCTGATAAAAAGTAAAAGACTGATGCTGCAGATGTACGACGATCTCCACCCAAGCGATTTTCGTCATTTACTCCATTACATCTGCCGATCAACACTACCTTGAGTCAGGTCGGGACTCAACCGTTCGTAAAATGGACTCAACGAATGAGATCCGATTCGAAGAAGAGGGACAAAAATAAGTGGTGTGCCTTCCATAGAGATCATGTCCACCTTACCAAAGAATGTTTTGACCTGAAAAATAATGAAGTCAAAAGCCTCATAAAAAGAGGATTTCTGAAAGAATTCGTAGATCAGACGAAGGTTGACAACACTCAGCAAGTAGACCCCGACCAAAATGTTAAGTAACCCGATCAGAGGCAGAGATTGGCTAGGGTGATTGATACAATTCATGGAGGATTCACCTATGCTGGCTCTGCTAAAAAGGCATTTGCGAGATCGACTCATGCTTCCCCATCAAATCGGGTATACAGCCTCTCCTATCAAAAGCCAAACCGATATGGTCTCTTTACTTTTTCCCGGAAAGACCTAAAGGGAGTACATTTCCACATGATGACGCCTTGGTCATTAACGCAATCGTAGCCAACTATGCGGTCAGCAAAATCTTGGTCGACACCGCAAGCTCGGCAGACATTCTTTTTATAACTGCTTACGAAAGAATAGGGAGAAAAGTGAGTTACCTCTCACCAATAAACACCCCCCTCATTAGGTTCAACGGGTCGTCTCTACAACCACTCGGATGGACGTGCTTGCCGATCACTATTGGCCATCCACCAGCGCAGGCAACCAAAGATGCAACATTTATGGTCATGGACTGTCCATTGCCCTACAATGCAATAATTGGTCGACCTACCTTGAATGATTTCGGAGAGGCTGCATCTACCCTTCATCTCTGTGTCAAATTTTTGACCTGTCATGGGACGGGGGAGGTCAAAGGAGATCAAGCCTTAGCTCGATCATGTTTCAACAGCTCACTTAATCACTAGGAAGAACTGCCAAACAAGGAGCTTTTTCAAGATTTTCAGCTCAAAAAAGCAACTGACCCTTCAAGTAATATCGTGAACGACGATAAGCCAACCGATTAACCACCTGATTGCCCATTATAGCAATCAATGGAAGCTGAGTCTGGGATGGAGGACCTTCACGACAAAAGTAGTTCCAAGACGGCACCTCTGGAGGGACTGATCGAATTTCAAGTGCACCCTACCAACCCAAAGAAAACTGCAAAGATCATATCCGAGCTTTCAGATCAAATGAAGGCCAATCTGATAGCCTTCCTGAGAAATAATTGGGACATATTTGCTTGGGGCCACTAAGACATGCTAGAGATTGATCCCAACGTCACAGTACACAAGTTGTTAGTCGATCCGACCTTTAAACCAGTCCGGCAAAAGAAGAAGGTTTCTTTAGAAGAAACAGCTAAGGCAATCCAAGACGAAGTTCAAAAACTTCTCAAGGCGGATTTTATTCGGGAGGTGTTTTACCCCGATTGGCTTTCCAACTGCGTAGTGGTCAAGAAGAAAACAGGAAAATAGAGGGTTTGCATCGACTTTACTGATCTCAATAAAGCCTGTCCCAAAGACAGTTTCCCACTCCCATGCATTGATCAGATGGTGGATGCCACAGTTGGGCTAAGGATGGCAATTTTCCCCGTCCCCGTGAGGACCCGCCCCGCCCCGCCCCTATAGGGGCGGGTTTTTTTTTAAGTTTGCTTGGTATGGGGCGGGGACGGGGCAAAAAAATTTTGCCCCGCTGGGGTACGAAGCGGGGACGGGTTTACCATGCCCCACTCCGTTGCCCCGCCCCGCCTCGCCCCGCCTCGCGGGGATTCCCCATCCCCGATTCATTTTCATAAAAATAATTTACATAGTTTGTAGAGAGGTTCGAACCTGGAACCTCATTAAACATATGCCTTATATGCAAAGGCCTTACCACTAAGCTATGTATAATCTTATTTTTCTAAGTTGTGATATATAATTTTTAACCTTATTTCATATTTTTTTTTATAATTATATACTACTTATAAAAGGCCAAATGTTGGAAAAAAATTTGATCGACTAAAATGATTAAGTTTGAACGTATTTATGCAAAAACTTACATTTGCAGGTACTTTAAAAATATATTTTTTTATGCAAAAAGTTACATTTGCATAAACCTATCTAGTCACGAATATATATATAATAATATTTAAAAAAACCAACTGTTGAATTATATAAACTTCATATAATTGTCGTGATTGCAAAAAATCATAGAGATCCAACGATGGTTTTTTGGAAATATACTGTGAAATTAGCCTTATACCCGTAACCTAAGTCATTCAATCAAAATGTATACTAAGCATGAAGTTGCGTGAGGTTAGTTGAATAGAGCCAATATCCAATTATATTTAGAAAAACCCACCATTGAATTGGATAAACTTCTTATGAATGTCATACTCGTAAAAAATCAGAGTGATCTAACGGTCAGTTGACCTTATCCATTATAACAAAAATTACTTATATTGGTTTCATCTAAGCTGTGTATCATATGGTTCTTATTCATATTGAACAAATGTTAACATAGGGGTGCTATTTTGTAAAACCGACCATTGGATAAGATGTTCCACATATAGACATTGTGCATACAAAAAATCACATAGATCCGAGTATCCGAGGGTTGGTTTTTGAGAAAACATTTAAATTGTTTAGACTTGTGTATCATGTGGTTCTTATTCATATTGTACAAATGTTAATATGGTGGTACTATTTTGTGAAACTAACCGTTCGATAAGATGTTCTATATAAACACATTGTGCATGCAAAAAATCACATAGATCCAACAGTTGGTTTTTGAGAAAAACATTTAAATTGTTTAAACTATGCAAATTTAATATCATAAGTTTTACAAGAAAAAAGAAAAAAATGACCGCTGGATCAACATTATTTTTTTCATGCATGTCTTACATAAGCGAAACATCTCATCCAACGGTCGTTTTTTAAAATGTCACATTGAAAATTATTATACTTAGATATTAGGATTTAAGAATAAGAAATAAAAAAATTATTCAGTTATTCCTATCCAAAACTATGCCGTTTTAATGGTTTTAACAATTAAAATCCTAATTCCTAAACTATTTAACCTTCCATATCAACCATTTAATGCGAGGGTATTTTAGTCGATCAAGAGTTTATTCAAAATTGGGCCTTTTATAAGTAGTATAGATTTCTAAAAGAATATGAAATAAGGTTAAATATTATATATTACAACTTAAAAACATAAGGTTATACATAGCTAAGTGGTAAGATCTTTCTATTAAAGGCTTGAGATTCTGGGTTCGAACCTCTCCACAAACTTGTATTAATTATTTTGATGAAAACGGGGCGGGGACGGGGAATGTAATTCCCCGTAGGGCGGGGATGGGGCTACCATTCTATACCCCGGCAGGGTATGGGGCGGGGATGGGGAGTGTTTTTCTTATCGGGGAGTGTTTTTCTATCGGGGACGGGGACGGGGTAGCTGAAAACCCGCCCCGCCCCGCCCCATTGCCATTCCTAAGTTGGGCATGAGCTCTTGAGCTTCATGGATGCATACTCTGTTTATAACCAAATTATGATGCATCCCACAGATCAAGAAAAGACCTCGTTTATAACAGCGATCGGTATGTTTTGTTTCCTCATAATGCCCTCTGGACTTATGAATGCCGGATCTACCTACCAACGCACTGTGACGAGGATGTTTGGGTCACTCTTAGGATCCACAATGGAGGTCTATATAGATGACATGCTTGTTAAAAGTTTGAAGGCCCTCGATCACATCCAACACTTGGATGAAGCTTTTAAGATAATGCGAAAATTTGGGATGCGTCTCCACCCGACCAAATGTTCGTTCGGGGTAGCATTGGGTAAATTCTTGGGGTTTTTTTTGTCACCGAGCGGGGAATTGAAGCAAATCCCGATTAGATCCAAGCCCTTCTCAATATGGAATCCTCGACGAATATTAAAGAAATCCAGCAGCTCACTGGTCAGATGGCCGCTCTAAACAAGTTCATTTCCAAATCTTCTGAGAAGGGCACCCAATTTTTCAAAGTTCTGAAAGGGAATAAAAGATTTCAATGGAAACCCGAAGCCGAGGAGGCTTTCCAGCAATTAAAGACCAATCTCGGGTCACCACCACTCCTTTCGAAGCCCGATCAAAATGAAACTCTTTCTCTACCTAGGCGTATCCCCAACCGCAGTAAGTTCGGTGCTCATCCGAGAAGAGAAAGGAGTCCGAAAACCGATCTACTACGTTAGCAAAACCTTGGTCGGAGCAGAAAGTAGGTATCCCTACCTAAAGAAGTTGGCCTTCTCAGTCATTACTTCTGCTAGAAAATTGAGGCAATATTTCCAAGCTCATCCAATTATCGTTCTCACCGACCAACCTTTGCGACACATCCTTCATCGGCTAGATACGTCGAGAAGAATAGTAAGATGGGCAGTCGAATTAGGAGAATTTGACATCGATTATTGACCCCGACTTGCCATCAAAGGACAGCCGCTTGCCGACTTCATTGCTGAATTCACACCCGAGGCTCAAGTGCACACTTTGACCATCCCGATCCCATCATCCTCTGAAGCAACAAAAGAGCAAATACCTCATTTAGCTTGGCCTTTTTTTTTGTCGAAGGAGCTTCAAATTGCAAGAGATCGGATGCAGGAATTGTGCTAGTCTCCCCCGAGGGGGAAAAGGTCGAATTAGCCCTGAGGCTATGTTTTAAAGCTACTACCAACGAGGCAGAATATGAAGCATTACTGGTCGGACTATAGATGGCTGCCAATCTTTTCGTTCGACATGTTCATGTGTTCATTGACTTCCAGTTGGTCGTAAATTAGATCAACGGAATCTACTTGGCAAAAGAACCAACAATGCATAAATATCTAACCAAAGCCAAGGAGGCCTTTAGTCAATTCACATCGATCTTGTAACGCTCCAACTTGACTATTATATCGACCATCTCGGGTAGGTCGACTCGTGTCAAGATAGAGGTACAACCTGACCTGCTTATTTATATATCCTCATGAGAGCTAAGAAAATATAACGATACATGGAATATTTAAATAAATAGAGTTTCCATAACGTTTATAAAACAATAATAAAGCAGTTATAAACTTGTGTAGTCTTTCAGTGAAAAACAATTAGTCAAGCTATTCCATATGTCAACGATCCATCTCATATGTCTCATTATATCAACCATATCCATCGAAACCAGGCTCATGAGCGTATTACAAGTTACTAGTTCTTGGCTAACAAGCCACCGGTACCAGTGTAACCAAAACCGACCACTACGAGGTCTGACCTCTCGAGAGAACCGATCAGTTGCCTAGAACACATAGCCAACTGTAGAGCCACTACGGGGCTATAAAATTCGGGTCTGCACTAAGGCTCCACCCAGGACCATGAGCCCTTATAAAGAAACCTCTCTGTGATACAAACTGAGCCAGAACCATGCATAACAACAATAATATATTTACATCCAAACCAATTTCCAAAGCGAGCAGGTAAAGCTATAAATAAGTGGCGTATAAATGTATCAAAGCATTTTTCTAAAATCATTGATAATCCATCATCATTTATAGAAAATAGTTCTTAAGACAAAATCGTGTTTCCAGTGTAGATACATTATAAAATCATAATTCATAAATATCGTATTCATTTCCAACCTTCAGTTCAATCCAAAAATCAAAGGGGACAACTAGTTAAAATATCTCATCATCCTTTCAATTGTAATCTAGTTCAGAAAACAGGCATACGTTTATAAACCAAGAATTTCATAGTTATTTACAAAAGCAACGTCATCTTATGTCTTTTTTAACATTTCCTCAAAAACATATATTCAAAAAGGTTGTTCCCTAGTTTATATCAACATTCCGCCCGTTTTTAGATTATTCGCCAAGAAGCATAGTTAAGATCTCAAAAGTCACAGTTCTGTACTTTAGCTCCATTTCATAAAAAAGTGCCACACAATAACAGTTCTCAAATCGTTATATTTCATGTATCTATTCAGCCATTTGATAAACAACGAGGTTCTCAAGTATTCATAAATCATAATGTTCATATGTGTTTAATATTCACGAAGTTCTCAAAACAGATATAAAACAATCATATCATCATTAGAAGTAAGAGGTTACTTATCCCTACCTCAATGCAACGGTGTTTCCAACCCTTTACGGCTCCTCGAGCCTCCCCAAATGAAATGCTCATGCACCAATGAAAGTGGTCCTCCAAAGGACCCAAAGCAAATATGAGAACAACAATAATGCAAGCACAAAAGATCAAAAGAAAGCACAAACATCCACAGTTTCAAAAATAAAGCAATACGACTCCTAAAACTGCTCACTCGCGACCCTATGGGTTAAAACCCCAAATGCCAAACCAAAAGACTCTAAAACTTCCAAGACTTATTCCCAAGTGCGTTGAGATACCACATATTGAATTCCATGGCCAAAAGCAAGGCGGATTTGAGGATAGGCCAAAGAAGACAATGTGCACACACGAGGGGCAAATATGGTATTTCTAGAATATCTCTCACTCCAAAAATAATTTGACCTCAAAACCTCAAAATTTAGAAAGTAGACTTCATAAGCTTTTCGTACATATAAAGAACGCCCAAAACGGAGTTCGTACGAAGAAGTTATGAAGAAAAGAAGAAACGAGAATAAAATAGGAAAAATATAGCTGAAATTCAAAAATATACATAGTCCTATCGATAGGCTGAGAAGCCCTATCGATAGGTGGCCATTTCTGCAGAAAATACCGAGCAGCAGGGGGTGCAAATCACCACTAATTTTTGCCTAAGCCTCTATTGATCCTCAATAAACATTTCAGAGGTACAAATCCATCTACAGTCTCAAATCAGTTTCTTATTCAACATAGCATGATTCAAGAAACCAAAATCCCAACATGTATGTTTGAAAAACCCAAAATAGTTTGTGTACAAGCTTTAAAAGTTTTAAATCTTTAACAAATCATCACACGGAAGCATTGATTCAAGCTTTTCCAAACCTTGATTTTATGATTCTAACTACAAATTAACATCCGAAAATACAAAATCTAGAAATCCAAAATAAGTTTCAAAGCTTGAACTCAAGCAGTCATGGTTGCTACTTACAGTACCCCTAACACAGCCTCTTAAAGCTAAAAAATAAACCATACTAACAACTTATTTTAAACATGCAGGCCCAAAGCAAACTTGATCTAGGCACCAAGATCAAAATAAAACATAAAAACACAAGTATTTTAACTTGCACAGCCCCGAAATGTACATTCAGGGACTTCTCATACAAGACTCTTTAAGCATCAAAATCCCAAAATCAGTCCCATATATAATCGAGTCATCACATAAAACTTCCCAACTGTGAGCTTGCATGCCAAAATCCACTCCAAATAATTCATCACAGCCATGGATTTATACACATACAAGTCTGAAAACATGAAGACTACTGTTTGAAATCAGTTTTGTTAAAAACCCACCATGGTTTTGGAAGATCAAGGTCTAAACTCATAATCAAACCCATTTAAATCCACATGCATACAGCCATCAATTTAAAACTCCATAGATCCGAAATATAAAGAGAGGAGAAAGAAAGAAATCAAAATGCAAGGCTTGAAAATCCCCAAAATAAACCCAGAAATCCAAACTGCACCATGAATGTTTGAAAAACTGTTTTAAAATCCCATATTCCCGAGTTTCACCACATAATCAATCATGCAAGGTCTCAAATCCACAAAAATCCATCTTATAAACATAGATTTTAACTACATGAAGCAATCTAAACAGTAAATATGAGACTTTGAGAAATATACATCAAATTTAAGAGTAAAAACCGAGAAACCCATAAACCCGAGTATCACTACCTACATGCAAAGCCTCCAAGCTTCATTTTGATTTACTAAAACGCATCTTACAACTTTGATTTAACCACAGTAGCCATAAAAAAACATGAAATAAGTGACTTATTAAGATTTAAAATATATCAAAACCCATGAAACCCAAAACCGATTTGAGTGTCTGCTAAAACCAAGCCAAAAACCCTTTTATTAAGACTCCAAGTCTGATCATAAACCCAAAGAAAACATCACGTATATTTCTT
>JAESVK010000892.1:74664-105405 GCA_017140935.1 Hamamelis virginiana | reverse complement strand
CTAGAGGTCCGGCGATTTTTAGGCGATACTCCGGTGAGAAATCCGGTGAGGATGGTGGCAGCTCCTCCTCCTCTCACGATTTCTTTCTCTCTCGGCCCTCCCCTCTCACAGCTCTCTCTCGGGTCTCTCTTTAACTCTCAAGCTTGGCATGAAGAAATGGGCAAAAAGGGAGTGGCTGATCACGGTTTATAAGAAGAAATAAATGAGGGGCTTATTTGCAATTTTTTTACAAAAGTTTAAAAATTAAATTTCATAATTTACGAAACACCCTAAAGTTTATATAAAATTTCAAAAATAAGCCCTTTAAAAATTTGGGTTATCACAGATCTGAAAGGTTCTGTGAAAACAACAGACATGGATGCGCAGCGAAAGAGGTAAAACAAAACTTTTTCATTTTACAAAAACAATCCATGTTCACAAAACCTCCAAGAATCGATTCAAGCATAAGGTACATGTATATTAAAAACCACATACAATCAAGAATGAATATTCAAACAAAAATAACCTTACTTGATTGAGTTTTTCGATGTAGCTTTCCTTCGAGTTTCAAACGGATGAAACCTCCAAAGTGTATCCACACGAGAACAAGATTCCCTAAGCTCTCTAGTCTTCCACAACATTTTGTAGCAAGCTAGAATGGAGAGGGAGAGGAGAGAGAATTCGGCCCTAGGGTTCTCTTTTTTTAGAGTGTGTAAAACACTCATATAAATAGACTTTCTCCTCTTTTGGGGTGTTTGGTTACTAGTGCTAGCATGACCAAACATCCTTGAATAGAGTAATCCTATTCTTGGTTAGTTTTGACTTTTAATTAATTAATCTTTAATAATTAAAATCAAACTTAACTCAAAGACAGGATTCCCCTCCCACAAGTTTAAGGAACTCACTTACTCTCTATTGTGTGTGACCCTTTGGGTTCACCCTAACCTAGCAGTGGACAGGGACATCTCTATGTCTCCTAAAAATAGAAACTTTCTATTTTAAGGTTCAATTGGAACGATTCCAATTTTGCCCTCATTGATAACACTTTATCAATAGGCTTTCACTGGTCATGAGTGACATCTAGCAACATATCATGACATACCCTAGGTTTAGGTGAATAGCAGAACTATGTGAACCCTTCATGTTATTTAATCCTTCATCCCCTAATGTCACAGTTAAGATAATAGGTATGGTTTTAGTCAAACCCTATCTTAACAACTTGATATCTGTCCCACAAAATATAATCTCAATAAGGTAATCGCAGTGAAACTCTTTTCACTGTTTACCTATCACTCTGGCCAGAGGTTCCCTTTGAGAATTATCTTTGTGAACTTATCCTGACATTCTCTCTCATATAACTGAGAGTGATGATCCCTTATTGCACACTCATCCATCTTCATGCATAACTCATTAGAGCCAATAAGCACCGATTACAACCTTATGGATAAGGCTGTACAAGATACTATCAAACTCTAGCAACCTATGCATAAGACAGCTATGGTGTCTCAGGTCTAAGGACTACCAAATAAATGGACATAACACTAGAATATTCCTTTGACAGAACTACCATAGGAACATTCTTTGTAGATCATGTTCAGTGTACATATTCTCTAATATGCACCCACAGATTAACCTAAGTGTCACTACACTGATAGGAAAGACTACCTATCCTCCATATGAGTTGGTTTAAATCTGTGCTACTCTTCATACGGTTAATTAAATATCCATTTTAATAAACCTTTGAGTAGGAACTCTTTTAGAATAGATGTATATGAGAAATATCAGTCTCTCTATCTCAACACTTTGAGATGTATATTTCTCTTATCATTTATTCATGGACCTTATCATATATGTGAGAACATATTAGATAAGTTATACCTTCCATATATTAAGATAATATGAAACTTAATATACCCTTTAGGATTGGTTTTAGGGCATACTTTTAACAAGATCTCCATCAGCCAGGTTCCACGAGAGGAAATTGTCACGCAGACGCACTGGCCAACCTCGCCTCGGCAGTTCGAATCGATCTCTCGAGGTCAATAGTTGTTAAGCTACTCGAGCATCCTCTCATCGATATGCTGGACAAACCCGTCTTTATAATTCAGTCCGATCCAACATGGATTGACCCAATCAAGGATTACATCAGATCGGGAACCCCCTCCCAGCAGATAAAGCAGAAGCTCGACGAGTGAAAAGCAAGGCTGCCTGGTACTGCATCATTAATGATAGCCTCTATCGTCGATCATTCTACGGACCATGCCTCCGATGTGTTCTCCCCGACGAAGCCGACTACATCTTGTGCGAAATCCACGAAGGAATTTGTGGCAACCATTGAGGGGGCAGATCACTTGCGAAGAAAGCAGTTCGGCAAGGTTACTACTGGCCTCATTTGGAAAAAGATGCGATCGCCTTAGTTCGTAAGTGCTACAAGTGCCAACAATTCGCCCCGATCCCATATCAGGCTCCAAACGAGCTTACCCCGATTACAAGCCCTTGGCCGTTCGCGCAGTGGGGAATTGATATAGTTGGACCCCTTCCGAACTCAAAGGAGCAAAAGAAATTCCTAATAAATGCGATTAATTGCTTCAATAAATGGGTTGAAGCCCGACCAGTGGCCCGGATAACCGAAAATAGCATCAAAAGCTTCATATGGGAAAACATCATCTATCGCTTCGGCATATCGCGTGTCCTGATCGCAGATAATGGAACACAATTCAACAATAATGGACTGCGAAAGCTATGCCAGGACCTCGGTATCCAAAATAACTTCTCCTCACCGGGTCACCCGCAAGCCAATGGATAGGTTGAAGTGACTAATCGAATGATTATCCACTCCTTAGAAAAAAGGTTGGAAAAAGCCAAAGGATTGTGGGTAGACGATCTCCCTTTGGTCCTCTGGGCATATCACACTACAAGTCGGGTTTCCACGGGCGAAACTCCTTTCTCTCTCACTTATGGAACCAAAGCCGTCATCCCAGTAGAGATCAGTATGCCAACTTATCGCATTGAAACGTTCAATCCTGACGTAAATGATCATGAGCTCCGATTTAATCTTGACATGCTGGAAGAAAAGCGAGAAACAACCCGACTCCGTATCTCTTCCTACAAGCGAAACATGGCTCGGACATACAATAAAAACGTGAAAGTGAGGCACTTCCGACCTGGCGACCTCGTTCTCAAAAAGATCCTTAATCCCAACAAGCTCGAGCCCAATTGGAAAGGGTCATACAAGGTTTCGCATTACAATCGAATTGGGACGTATTGGATTACCGACCTCGAAGGAAAACTGATCAAGCGACCTTGGAATGCCGCGCACCTCAAAAAGTACTACCAATAGGGGACTCATTCCCAATCTGTTGTACTCGGGACATAGCCAACCATGTGTTGCTACCCGATCACTTCTGAAACTTTTTCATGTATGTTTTTTTTTTTTTTTTTTTTTTTGTTTTATAATATCATTCTTCCCAATATTTTACTTACTTTTTTATTTGCCTTCTGATCTGGTTGACTTGTCTAAAATTGATGCTTTAAATATTTGTCGCTTTAAATATTTGTTTCTTTGTTTCCCAATATATTTGTTATGCTTTTATTGTTATTTACTCTCCTCCCCGATATCTTTGCTATGCTTTTTATTGTTTTTTATTCTTTTTCCAGATCTCTTTACCATGTTTAAATCATTAAACTTTTTTTTTAATTGTTTTTTATTCCATTTCCACTTACATTCGACAAAAAAGTCCCAAACAAACTTGGGCCAGCAAAAAATGATATTTTACTCTCACCGATCAGTGAGATTGGTCAAGGGACATAAACATCTCAATGTTACCCCCAGATACTACGGTATCCACCACAATCTATACCGATCTTCCTCACTTATAACTACTTCGGTGTACGAAATCAACATACGCATGCTACCATTACCCCGAACTGGGGGCAACCACATTAAGAGAGATCGGTACGCAAGTTACAAAATTATGGTATGCAATTACAAATCTACCACAAAAACCGCAAATGGCAAAAACATTCTGTTAGGTTAAGTGTTTGTGTGTTGGCTAGTTTCGTTTCAAAACTTGGTTTGGGTTTGTACATTTATAGATGTGTACTGATGATCTCAAGTGAAGCCGTGCCAAAATGATTCTATATCTTCATGGATTAGGATGGTAAGTGACCTAGTGACCTAAGGTTTGAACCTAGGAGGTTAGATTCCATCATATGCATGTTCAAACTAGTAAAAATCAGGGTTTATGAATACCTGGATCGATCCAAGGTTGATCTGGATCGATCCCATGTTTTGCACCTGTGAAAATTGGGAAGTTAGGAATGCTTGGATCGATCCAAGGTTGACCTGGATCGATCCAATGTTTGCACCTTCACAATGCATATTTGAAAGAACTTAAATTGGCCAAGTTGGATCGATCCAAGCCTTGGCTGGATCGATCCAGTTTCGAGTTAAACTTCTTACAGAATGTTGGTTTTTGGTCCAATTCAATTTGGATCGATTCAAGCCTTGCCTGGATCGATCCAAGTTCGTGCAAACCCTAATTTTACCTAATTTTAACCCTGTTTTCTCATTGGTTACTGTTGTTACTATAAAAGGAATAGGTCACTCGAGATTCTAGTGACCTCAGCCGCCAGAAATCATTTCCATTCCTAGACCTATATGGTTTCTTCACTTGATGGCTGTTGTTCTTCTTTTCTTAATTGAGTATGAGCTTGAATATTGATCATTTGATTATGAACCTTCTTAGAATGGATTAGAAACCTTGGAAACCACATTTACATACATGGTGTGAGAATCATCTGTGGAGATAGGATCATTCTCATGGCTCTTAGATGAAGACATCAAGAGTGAGACTACTTGTGTAGTTGATGAGCAAGCTTTGAAGAAGGAGGACTCGATGGACTGAGTTGAGGAGATCTCAGTACACTAGGCCATGGGTTGGTGAGATAGAGTGTATGGTATAATCTCTGTAACTCTTTTTTCATAGTGGATTGCTCTTGTTCTCCCGTGGTTTTCTCCCGAAAGGGTTTCCACGTATATCGTGTGTTTAATCATTATTTGTTGATGTGATTTCAAACTATCAAGAAGGATGGAATGATTCTTGTGTTCATGGATCCCTCTTGATAGTTGATTCATTCTGTGTTCTTTGATATATATATTTCTTGAGTGTGGCTGATTTATTTCATACTTGTTAATTGTATTTAAAAGTATTGAAATTCGTGTGATCTAGTAGGGATTAGGTTTTTCACATTCTACCCGATGAGAAAATTTTGTACAAAAAGAAGATGAAACAAAGAAATACTCGTTCATTGCATTCCAAACAAAAAAAGTTCATACATCACTGATCAAAAAAAAAAAAAGAGCTTAATCATCAACATGGATTGTTTGATTGTGAGAAGTTGGAGTTTGAGGGTCCATAGGAAAAAGGCAGGTCGGCAGAGACAGGAGTAGTTGAAACTGGAACATTTTAGCCAGCACCTTCTTGATCGGCATCGATCTCTTCATCATCGCCTTCTTCAACCTCCGGTTCGGCAGGAGATTTTATAGCAAGACGTTGAGCCTTAAATTCTACTAGTGTAATCCTTGATAAATCGACATCAGGAAAGAATCGGGCGGTCAAACCTCTTATAACATCAAACCTCTGGACCAAAAACGGAACTGCCTCCTTTACCACAAGGGCCTTTAGTTCCGAAGAGGACCGATACTCCGCAAGAGCCTTCTCAGCGATCTTTTTTTCGGCGTCCCGAGCCTTCTCCAGGTCGGCCTTAAGAGCATCGATCTGCCTTTTCAAATCCTCCTCCCGCTCTTTGGATTTGGCTTTCTCTTCCTACAACGCCGCTTTGGCTTTCCGAGCTTCAGCAAACTTCTCCTCAGTAGACTCCTTTAACTTCTTATTAATGAGCTCTATAGAGCCTTTGGCTCGTTTCGCATCCCGAGCTGGCTGAATGGAATGAAGTCCAATAAATGCGCTCTACATAAAATGTTCGCAAAACCAGTTAGCTAATATGAAGCAGATTAGTAAAACGCTTGAAAAGCTAAAATCAACAAATGAGTACCTTTAATGAAGAGTGGGCAAGCTGCTCAGAAAGATCGGATGAAGACATTTGTAGGATTGACTCCTAATAGGCATGTCCTAGAAGACCCTCAAGGGCCTTCAGACTTGAGGACGGGCTGTTCAGAAATATACTCCCTATTGTCAGCCCGAAAAGTGTCAGAGGGGCTGATAACCTAGCACTCAACCAATCCCCTGTAGAGCCACGAGGCGCGCGGACTCCAGGACCCGAGTCTTCAGCAGATCCAGCCCTGATCTCGTTAGGGATCGGGATTCTAGTTGGAATCGTTTCCTCGAACCGAGCCCTCTTCTTTTTTTTCTTCTGAGCAGCAGTCTCGGCCCTGGCTTATTGACCGGGGCTGATGAGGAAGGATTACTCCCCGGAAGGACTCCTGCCAACACATCATCAATATTGATGTCCATAACTTCCATAAACGAACGCGCGATAAGAAAGATGAATCAAAATGAAAAAAATTAGATAAATGCAATGTTTTCGGGATACCTTTCTTGGAATGATTGGTTTCCCTCCTTTGGTCTTTTTGTCTATTTTTTCGATCCTTGATCTCTTGCAAGATCCGAAGCTCGTCTATTCTGTCGGGCGCCCCAATCTCAAAATTCCTATATTATTCAAGGATAGGCTGGATCGGTCTACTGTCTATTGTACGATCTCTAAAGACATGAGGAACGAGATCGGTTTGTGCAACCTCACGTTGATGCGCCAAATAATGTGGGCCCCAATTTCTATATTATTCAAGGATGGGCTGGATCGCTCCTCTTTCCAAATACGATCAATCTGACCAATAAAACGGTCAATCAAGGATGGGCATCGGGTAATCTTATCGGCTGCATGATGAAGAAAAATTGTTAGAATTATCAAAAAAAAAAAAAATCATACGAATCAATAACTTTTTAACCTGGTCGGGGAACCCATTCCCTCGGGATGGGGAACACATGTTCTTTACCTGCCCCGAACTCCCACCAAGGATGGACCATTAACGAAAAAATACTTGTTCTTCCACCCCTTGATTGAAGAGGGGAGATCATCGATACCTGGCCTCTTAGTGCGGTTACCAAGGTACCACCGCCTGGAGGAAGCTCTAGAGTTCTCCATGACAAAACACATGAACTGCAAATCAGTGAAGTTCGGTGCCCATCATAGAGATCTCCACAACACCATGAACCCAAAGAGTACTCTCCATGAGTTCAGCGCCAGCATCACCGGGCAAACTCCTAGACAGTGAAGAACTTCCCTGATGAAGGGTTGTAATGGGAACCTAAGGCCGATCTTAAATGTCTCTTCATAAAAGTACACTTCGCCGGGGAGGACGTCGGTGGTGCGAATCTCTGGACCAGGGATTCTGATACTAATAGAGTTCGGTATTTGGTATAGCTTCCTGATCTCCGACTCTCTTTCCTCTCTCACTAGGTTTATATGAACGAATGAATAGGGAGGCTTAGGAAGAGGATCCCCGACTCGATGATTAGGGATAGGATTTAGCGGAAGAACTTAAATCGGGTCTACGTCAAGAGTCATATGAGATGACCCCGATGTTCCAGCTCCCGAACCACCACGATTCTCGGTACGAGATCAGTCAACTGGGGGATCC
Source organism: Hamamelis virginiana (assembly GCA_017140935.1). Taxonomy (NCBI): domain Eukaryota; kingdom Viridiplantae; phylum Streptophyta; class Magnoliopsida; order Saxifragales; family Hamamelidaceae; genus Hamamelis; species Hamamelis virginiana. The sequence continues at coordinate 97,766 of JAESVK010000892.1, read as the reverse complement.
CGACTAGACATAGTTTTTTACAGTTTGTTTGGTTCACTAGAAAAGCGTCCGGAAAACACAAAGAAAACTAACAGGAAAACTCTACAGTTCACCAGAAAACTCTAAAGAGAAAAAGTATAGTGACAAAATGTACTAAATGAAGACTCAAAAAGAAAGAAATAAACAGTAAACTTTAAGAAAAAGATATGGAAATACCTTTTACGGTCTGGAAAGTGAAGAAACTCGACGATTCAAGGCAAAAAGGAAGCTCTGGGATCACAAACTCCGGCAAGCTCTCTAAAAAACTTCGGCAGCAATTCGAAATGAGAAATAAATGAAGTGAGAGGGAAAAAACTTTTCCCCTCACCTTATATAGCTTCTCCTGCAAGCTATACTCTGATGGACGACACGTGGCATTAGCTAACGGCATAGATCGAAGCCATAATGACGCCTGCCAACAGTAGCCTCGAGCACGACTCCCAAGCGACGGCTGACGCCTCGGGCATGACTCCCAAGGGACAACTAATGCCTCGAAAGACAAAGCATCATCATTAGATGAGCTGTCCGTTCCATTCTGAGGACGAACAACTTTCCAATTCCGATCACCGATCAAATCACCTTCGAAGATTTAAGTTCAACGCCCACAAGTGCCGACTTGATTAAAAAAGCTCTACCGACCTACCACAAACTCAAAAAATAGTTCAGCCAAATGCTACGGCGTATAATATACCGATCTGTTATACTTCAATGAACGTCATCTAACGATAACATTTAGAAAGTAAGGGGCAACTAAAGAGGGTAAGAACTGTTCACCGATCTGTCACCTTACATGTGGACAAAAGTTTACCTGATGAGTTTTTGGCGGATTCTATCCGATCTGAACAAGTGTAACCTGATCTAGTGCAATAGCCCAATCTCTTCTAAAACCCTCTTATAATGATCGTACAAAATCGGCTGTATAAAGAGGATCTTCGTGATCCGGTCCATACTACCTACATGTATGATGTGTAGACCACTGACATCGAACAGTGACAACCCATTATGATCAGATAAATGGTTGCAAAAATATCCTAAAAGATATTTCCGACCCTACCTCGTACGATCATCAAAAAGAATTACAGCACTCGAGTGCTCCTTTATGTGACGATCCTATAAAAAGGTGAAGGTCACATCTCATATGAGGTACGCAACACTGCCCCACCAAAAAATATTCTCTTTGCATTCTCTGAATATTAACTTAGTCATCGGAGCTTTGTAGGTGGAGCACCACATCGGTGCAAGAGATCGAATTCACGTCATACTATATACCTGATCTGACAAATCATTCCCCTTACCTATTTTCGACATCATCATTTTGTTCTAAACTTCTTACACCAAAGAGTTCGTCCATCGACAACAAACTTGGACTGCTGCTGTCCATTCAAAATCAACGCCTTTATAAAAGACTTATTGAACACTATATTTCCAAACAGTGGCGGCTTACTCCAAGGCTCTAGCCGATACACATATACCCTTTCCATGCATCTCCCGTATTTCCTGCTCACAACGCACATACATGAAGTCAAAAAACAATATTAGTAAGAGAAAGTGATTGCTAGAGAGGAAGTAGAAAAGGATTCAATTTGGGACTATATTTTTATTATGGTAAATCACTGATTCGATTAAAAATATATTACTAGAGAGGAAGGCCCTACTAAAAGAGAGGGTATGGACATTGAGAAGATGAGAATTATGAAACATATCTAGAATTTTAAAAACAAAAGAAAGAAAGAAAGAAAAAAGAACTAATTCAGACTTTTAAGTGCTTTAAGAATTGTAGATGGGATGAATTTTTTTTATACATACAAGTTTAGAGGATTGCTTCCGGTCATTGACTTACGGTTTTTAAATGTGTAACCTGCCAACTGAACTATGCCGACAATATAGTCATAAAACACTCAACATGCTTCATCAATTGGCTCAAACTGCATAAGAATTGGTTTGGGTTGGGCTGGTCGGTGCTGATTGGACGGATTTTTGCATACGTCTAATTATGTTAATATGCTATCCGCTTGGGATCTATTGCTTTGTATCCCTAACCCTAAGAATCAACATGTCAGCAGTTTAATTATGTTGGACCTTTTTGTATTAAGAAGAATGGTACCACTAATATGTTGTTATGATTTTGGCTAGGGTTATCTTGGTTTTCTCTTCATTGTGTTCTTTTGTTTTTTATAAAGTTCATTGTATTCTTAATCATTTTTATTTTTACCTTTGGTTGTTTGTACCTCTCTAGGGTCGGCCTGGGCTGAGCTATGTGGTGGTGGTTTTGTCTCTGTTCTTGGTAGGGGTACTGTTAGGTGGTGGTGTTTATCTGCTCTATTTTGTATATCTTTTCTCTTATATTAGTAAAATTCTATTACTTTTGCTGATAAAAAGAAATGAAAAGAAAAAGAAAAACCCTACTTTTATAAGCTTGAAAAGGTAACAAAGGAGAAATTATTATCTCCAATAATTAAGCATTTTTCTCATCCGTTTCCTTTTGTTATAGGTCCTTTAAAAAATTTTGGAACCTTTTATATCAAATTAAATGGATGATTTTCACATAAACAAAATATATGAAATTTGAAAAGTAAAAAAAATATATAATAAGTTTATGGGGAAATTGGCCGGAAGTCCTGGGTTAGACCTATTTACTACCTAAAGTCCTGTAAAATATTTTATTCGGCCAAAAGTCTTATTGACACTTTTAGGACAAAAATGCACCTACCTTAAATTATTCTTTTTCACGATTTAATTGACAGAAATTTCCTTTTAAAAGAAATTGACCGAAAGAGATGAGAGAAAGTGAGAAACAGAAGCACAGGAGATAAAAAGATAGAAAGAGAATGAGAGGGAGGAGAAAGAACACGAGCATAAATAGAGAAGCATGAAAGAGAAGAGAGAAAAAGAGGAGAGAAGAAGACAGAATGAGATTAGTGACTGCAGGTTCATCAATGATCGCAGTGTTGGTGGAAGTGAGGTAAATGAGGTCACTTGTGGTGCACCTCTGAGAGACCAATTTCACACAGAAACAAACTTTAATTGAACTTTGAAACAAACCAACCACAACACTCCGTGAAACCAACAGATAAAACAACTCTCAACTTCTCTATCACTCTATCTCTTTACTTCACTCCACACACTTTGCACTATATTACATACATATATTTATAGCTAAATTCTAATAGACAAGCTACTAGACAGGCAGCCAACAAGCCTCCCTACAGTAGCCTAAAGCCACCCTACAAACCTAAAAGTCTTCAGCAGTAACCTTCAATCACTTCTTGTCTTACAGTAGCACCATTTTTTCAACCTTCTTGTCTGCAGGTTGCTTTCAAGTTTACAATTCAACATCCCCCTTAAACTTGATTCTTTGTCTTCATTCCAAGCAACATCTTCAATTTTGAAAATATATCATGCTTAAGTAGCTTTGTGAATATGTCTGCAAGCTAATCATATGTTCTGCATGATATCAGTTATACTTCTTTATTCTTCACATGCTCTCTGATGAAATGATATCGAATATCAATGTGCTTGCTCTGTTCATGATACACAGGATTCTTTGCCAATGCTATTGCTAAACGATTGTCGATGTAGATTTCGTTGGGATTGTTTGGTGGAATTCCTAAATATTTCAACATGTTTCAGAGCCATATTCCATGACAAACTGCTGAACTGCAGGCAACAACATACTCAGCTTCACAGCTTGATAGCGTCACAATCGCTTATTTCTTGGATGACCATGTAAATGTTGTATTTCCTAGGAAAAAAACAAACAAACCCTGCTGTGCTTTTCCTTTCATCCAAGTCTCTTCCCCAATCACTATCCGAGTAGCCAATAAGATTGAAATTCTCTGTTGTTGTATAGAACAAACCTCCATTAACAGTGCCTTTGATGTAACGGAGGATTATCTTAAATGCATTCAAGTGAAACTGATCTGGCGTCTCCATATATCTGCTTATCAGTCCTACTCCATAGAGTATATCCGGTCTGGTACATGTCAGTTATCTCAAACTTCCAACTAGGCTTTTAAAATAGGTTGGATCAACATTCCCTACTTCACTCTTCCTGAGTTCTAATCCACTTTCAACTGGAGTTGATACCGGATTGTAGCTTTCCATGTTAAACTTCTTTAGAACCTCCTTGGCATATCCACTTTGGGAGAAAAATATGCCGTATTCTTTCTGGGTCACTTCAAGGCCAAGAAAGTGCACCATAAGACCAATGTCTGTCATCTCGAATTCTTGTATCATATTTTTCTTGAACGCCTCGAACATTCTTGGATTGTTCCCTGTGAAGATAAGGTCATCAACATATAAGCACGCAAACATTGTCCTTCCATCAACTTCATTCTTTATATATAGCGTATGTTCATATGGACATTTTTTGAATCCATTATCTTGAAAGTACTTGTCAATTCTAGTATTCCAAGCACGTAGCACTTGCTTCAATCCATACAGAGCCTTTTTTTAGCCTGTATACCTTGTCTTCTCTTCCTTTTTTCACATATCCAACTGGCTGCTCCACGTAAATTTCATCATTGAGAAATCCATTCAGAAATGCTGACTTCACATCCAGCTGGTAAATCTTCCACTTTTGTTGAGCAACAATAGAAATCATCAATCTGATGGTTTCTAGTCTGGCTATAGGGTCAAAAACTTTCCCATAGTCAATGCCTTCTTTCTACTTGTACCCTTTTGCGATAAGCCTAGCCTTGTACCTCTGGACTTTTCCTTGAGCATTTCTCTTGGTCTTGTAGACCCATTTGATTCTGATGGTCTTGCAGCCTTTTGGGAGAGTAGTCAACTCCCATGTCTTGTTCTTTTCAATGGATTCAATTTCTTCATCAATTGCTCTTCTCTATTTGTCTTCTTTGTCAGCTTCTTCAAAGCTAACTGAATTACAACTCTTCTGTAGACAGAATAAAGTAAACTCATCACCATATATGAGATCTATATTCTCATATAAATCTTCTAAGCTTCAGACACCTCTTGTCCTTATATCAGACAGTTCTCCTGCCACTGACTCTGGAGTTTCATTTCTTTATGGTAAGGGATGAACACTTTGTAGTGTCTGTGGCTCTTCTTTTATTGGTTGAGCTGGTTCCTCTTCTTCAACAGTCAGCTTTGCATTTCTGGAAGATATAGCTTGATCCCATCTCCAGGATTCATTTTTTTCAAAAATGACATCTCTGTTGTAGAATATTCTCTTGGTGATGGGATTATACAGCTTGTATCCCATGGTTCTGTCACCATATCCAACAAGGATAAACTTTTATCTTTTATCCTCAAGTTTGGTTCTTCTGGCTTCTGGAATTTTAGCATATGCAATGCATCCAAAAACTCAAAGATGACTCGCACTTGGCTTGTGAGTACTCCATGCTTCATGCGGTGTAACATTCTCCAAACTTCTTGTGGGGCACCTGTTTAGCAGATAAACTGAACATGAAACTGCTTTAGCCCAAAAACTCTTGGGCAAGGACTTTTCCTTCAACATGCTTCTAGCCATGTTAAGAATTGTGCGGTTCTTTCTTTCAGCTACACCATTTAACTGCAGAGTGTAGGCTGGCGTAAACAGATGCCTAATTCCTTTCTGCTTGAGGAATTCTTCAAATTCGCCTGCTGTATATTCACCACCTTGATCTGATCGAATCATCTTGATTTGATAGCCACTTTGTTTCTCCACAAGAGCTTGGAACTCTTTGAAGCTGTCAAACACTTCTGATTTCCTCTTTAAAAAGTACACCCAAGTTCTTATACTGAAATCATCAGTGAAGGTGATAAAATACTTCTTTCGTTCGTTTGATTCTGGATTCAACGGACCATGTACATCAGTGTGCACTAACTCGAGTGGCTTGATTACTCTGCAATCTACTTGCTTTCTAAAGCTGTTTCTGTATTACTTGCTAAGAACACAGGTTTCACATAGCTCATTAGGATGCTGAATGTTTGGAAGACCTTTCACCATCTTCTTGCTTCCCAATTATCTTAGACTATCAAAATTGAGATGTCCATATCTGAGATGCCACAGCCAATCTTTGTCATTGATGACACTTCTGAGACACTTCGGTGTATCATGATGAACAGTTAATGGAAACATCCTCTTCTTCTTCATCTTTACTCGAGTAATCAGCTTCCCTCGAGTATCTGCAAGTTAGTGCATATCTTTTAAGCTAATATGATAACCTTTCTCCAGGAGTTATCCAAGGCTCAATATGTTGGTCTTCATGTCTGGAACATAGTAGACATTGGAGGTGAAAGCATGATCACCATCCCATCGTTTGATCAGAATATCTCCTCTTCCCTGGACTGGAACTTTTAAGAGATCGCCAAATAAAATTTCTCCACGAACCTTTTCATCAAGTTCGGTAAAGAAATTCTATCTGCCAGTCATATAATTACTGGCTCCAGAATCAAGAAACCAAATTCCTTGGCCTTGTTCAGTTGAGCTGTATACCATCAAGCTTATAGAGTCTCTAGCAATTTCTTATTTCTTTGCAAAGTTAGCTCTGTCACTAACTTCATTTGCTGGTGGCAATCGACATTCATTGCTATAATGACTATATTTGTGGCAATTGTAGCATTAAATGTTGCTTTTGCCAACATTTGGACGATTATTGTAACTGTTTTTTCTTCCTATTCCTCTACCTTTCTGGTTGTTGTTCTGCTGTCCCCCGTAGTTTTGCTGTCTTCCATTATTTTCCTGTCCTCCTCCTCCTAGAATATAGTTCTATTGTCCACGTCCTCCTCTGAAGAAAACTCTAAAAGCCTCTACCTCGGGATTTTGAATTACGTCCTCGTCCTCTCTGTGATGTTGATGTCCCCCCTTGCATATGCCTTTTTGTATTGAGGTGCAACTTTGACTGTAGTGCTTGCTCTAGCACTTTTCCATCACTTCTTCTTGTTATTTTCTGATTATGGGCTTGTAGTGAACCCACAAGTTCTTCAACAGATAGAGTTTCTAGATCCTTAGTTTCTTCTAAGGCAACAACAATGTAATTGAATTTTGGATCCAAAGATTGCAAAATTTTCTCTGAAATTCTTATATATGTAATAACTTCTCCATTTCTTCTGATCTGGTTGGCAACCACCATAACTCACGTACAAAATTCAGAAATTGATTCTGAAGATTTCATACGTAAGGATTCAAATTCACTTCGCAGAGTTTGAAGACGAATCCTTTTTCACTTTGACAATACCCTTGTATGTTTTCTGAAGCATCTCCCAAACTTCTTTTGATGTCTTTGCGCAAACTATGATCTCGAATATGGCCTCATCAAGTCCTTGATACAGGATTGACTTTGCTTTGTAATATTTCTTTCGATCTATTTTGAGAGTTGTCTTCTATGCTTCTGTCAAGCCCGCTTCTATTTTTTTTGTAGCAAGTTCTGCATACCCATCTTCTATAATGTCCATGACATCTTGAGAACCAAGTAGAGCTCTCATTTGTATACACCAATTGTCGTAGTTGTCTTTGGTGAGCTTTGGAATCGCAATTGGTGCACTTCTGTTCACCATTGAGATTTGAAATTAACAAATTTCAAATTAGATTTGGAATTTCCAGAATCTGACTCCACCAATGAGTCTGAAATGGTTGAATTAGCTTGAAAGCACTCTTGAATCTTCTGAAACGGACTTCGGATGACTTAAATTTGATAAAAATAAAATCTGGCTTGAATGGATGGCTTAGATTAAATTTTAAACTAGGCTGCGAAGCACTGGATCACTGCTTCAGGCTAGGTGGCTCGGCTCAGCTTAGTGTCTTAGCTTGGCTTGAAGACTCAGCTCGGCTAAGTGGCTCTGCTCGGCTTGGCTCGCTGGAAAAATTCGCCGGAAAATCTGCTGTTGTCGGAAAGTTGGCAGGAAAAAGTCACTGGATGGTGGCCAAAAAAGTTTGCCAGACGGTCACTGGAACTGGTAGACGTTGTTGAAGGAGATGATAGAGTTCCATTGACTTTTTAGAGAGAGAAACTTTGACCAACTCGTACATAGTCGTCTGAACTCCGTTTGCTTCGATTCCGGTGGTGTTGGAATCGTCTTGATGAGAGGAATCTTGTGGTGGTATCAAAAAAATGCAAAATAAGCACTTTGATTTCTAGGCAACTTCGCTCTGTTCGCTCGTTTGCTTCTGATTTTTGAACTTCTGGCTTTCCTGAAGCTTTGATACCACTGTTGGTGGAAGTGAGGTAAATGAGGTCACTTGTGGTGCCCTCTGAGAGACCAATTTCACACAGAAACAAACTTTAATTGAACTTTGAAACAAACCACTACAACACTTCGTGAAACCCCCAGATACAACAACTCTCAACTTCTCTATCACTCTATCTCTCTGCTTCACTCCACACTTTGCACTACACTACATACATATATTTATAGCTAAATTCTAACAGACAAGCTACCAGACAGGCTGTCAACAAGCCTTCTTACAGCAGCCTAAAGCCACCTTACAAACCTAAAAGTCTTCAGCAGCAGCCTTCGTTCACTTCTTGTCTTACAGCAGCACCCTTTTCAACCTTCCTGTCTGCAGTTTGCTTTTAAGTTTACAATTCAACACACATGAACACCAGGCAATCGAGATTGCGGTTTCATCGGAAACTGTAGATCATCTTCTGTGCTGCTCACTTGCACAATGAGGAAGGGAGAAGCATGAGAGAGAAGAGAGAAAAATGAGAGAGGAATAGAAATAGTGAGAAGAAAAGTGAACTGCTCACAGGCACAGTGAAGGAGAAGATCAACGTTGCATCAGAGACGGTGCGGTGGAAGATAGATAGAGAGTAAAAGAAAAATGGGTGAGGTTTCCAAGAAGATCAGCAGCTGTGTCGATTCAGACGTTCTTCAGCGGAGTCGGTTGATCTGCAGATGTTCTTCGCTTTGTCGACTCGCCGGCGAGGCGTAGACATCAACGGGACAGTACATCAGATCTGCTGCGACGTGCCCCTCTTCGATGCCGCCCATCTTCAATTCTGCACCGAATTTCGGTGTCCTTGCACCATGCAGATCGGAGAGTTCTTCACGGCACAATGCGTCAAAACCGGATCTGCAAAATCAAAGATGTCAACCACTGCAACTGCTGATCGATCGGCAGTGAGTGAGGAAAAAAATGATGTTTCTGCTCGCCAATCGCGACCATGGGTTAATATGCTACCTTTTTACACGAATAGTCTTGTACTGTTGTTACAGTCGTGAGTTATCGGTGCAACAATCTAATACTCTATTTGGAATGTGATGGTGTTGATACTTGGTGAAGAAGAATATTGATCGGTGGACTCGATAGACGCCGATGAGTGTGATGGCATTAATGCTTGCCGTGAAATCTCATAAGCTTAAAAAGCTTAACATTGATATACAAACTAAATGCATTATCTCCTCCACCCATTTTTTTTTTTTACTGTGGTATGGATCAAAACATAGTGTTTTCACTATGTTCTTGCAAACAGTGTGTTCTGTTCTTGTAGATGAGAACTTTGGAGGAATCGTATTTGTTAAAAATTGTAGGTGTTTTCACTGTGTTGGGTATTTTCACTGTGTTTTCACTGTGCTTGGTATTTTCACTGTTCTGGGTATTTTCACTGTGTTTTCACTGTTCTGGGTATTTTCACTAAGGGTGTTCAAGAACTGAACGAGACTGATTAAACCGACCAAAACCAAACCAGACCATCCTATTTGGTTGGTTTTAATGAGTGCCACAGTCCCTAATGGTTTTCATTTTCCTCAAACCGAGGTGATTGGTTTGGTTTATATGATGAGGGTATAGACCAACCAAACCGGCCGATGTACACCCCTACTATTTGAATAATGCATGCTTGTTTGATTGTAGTTGTATGAATTAGCCCAATTGGAACTTATTTTGGAAATTGGTACTTGGTAGTGTTGATTACTTCATGCATAACAGGTTCTTATTTGAAAATTGCTAGTAGTTGATTTTGGGTGACACAATTTTCAATTTACTTCATGCATAACAGGTTCCGCATTGATAGTAGTTAAAAAGAGAGAGAACGTAGGAGTGAAAGAATACATATGGGAATGAAGCGGAATGTAAACAATAAAAAATTTCCCAATGATATTCATCCAATAATCGAACTCAAACGATAAAACGAATCTTAAACAATTAATCAAACATTAAAAGCTTACTTGTGTTCCTTTGATGGTCGATGCAATCCTCCAAGCCTTTGATGCAAATCTCCTCAAGCTCCAAAAGTATGGAAGCCTCCAACGAATAGTCCACACGAGCCTAAAACCTCTTGAATCCCTTGATCTCCACAATACTTTGAGAGAATGCAAGCTAGAGAGGGAGAGAGAGAGAGATTCGGCTATGAGAGAAAGGCACACATGGAGTGGCTGGCCCTAGGCTAGTCCCCTCTTATTTATAATGCTCTTCATCTTTTAATGATGTTTGGTTACAAGTGCTAGCTTGACCAAACATCATATTAAATAGAAATATCCTAATTTAGTATATCCTTAATCCCTTTAATTATTAACTTTTAATAACAAGGATTAAGCTTATATATAAATTCGAATATCCCCTCCCACAAATTCAAGAAGATCTCTTAAGCCCTTATGTGTGTGACCCATTGGGTTCACCCCAACCTAGTAGTGGCTCGAGAACATCGCATGTTTCCCAAAATAGAAACTTTTTATTTTTGGTTCAATTGGAACTATTCCAATTTTGCCCTCAATGATAACACTTATCATTAGGCCTACACTAGTCATGAGTGACATCTAGCAATGTGTCATGACATGCCCTAGGTGTGGGTGAATATACCTGTATGTAGGAACCCTTCGTGTAATAGATAATCCTTCACCAAACAATGTCACGATGAAGTTATTTGGGTATGGATTCATGTCAAACCCTAACTTAATCTTGTGTTAGCTTTTCACCAAATTATAAACTCAATTAGGTTAACCCATGAAAACACTTTTCCTTGGTTACCTTCTGCTTTGGCCAAAGACTTCATTGAGTTATTATCTGTGAAATAACATTGACATTCTCCCTTTGATATTAAGGGTGGTGATCCCCTATTGCACACTCACCTATCTCTATGTACAATATACTAAAGCCAATAAGCACCGATTACATCCTTGAAATCAAGGGTGTACAAGATACTATCAAACTCTAGGAATTCATACATAAGGAAACCAGTGGTGTCTCAGGTATGAGGATTACAAATGTGACTATACACATGAGCAGCTTTTGACATTCAAATACATCTCCATAAGCTGTACTCATATTGGTCGCGTTCAGTGTACTTGTTCTCTAACAAGCACCCACAGGTTTACTATAGTGTCTCTACATAGATGGCTTGAGACTCACCATCCTCTCATTGGAGCTAGTATAACCTGAGCTAATTTTAACGGTTTATTATCGCCCAAATAAATAAACCTATGATCAGGAACATATCTAGAATAGATGTTCTTGAGAATTATATGTCTCTTTATCTCATCACTGGAGATACAATTCTATATCATACTCTTCAAGGACATTATCATGAACAGTTATAAATAACACAAGTTTACATGATAATATAAAAGTCATTTTATAGATGAATAAGATTCATACAAGAACATAAATGAAATAAAGTTCCCTAAGTACAACCTACTAATTGGTTTTAGGGCACACTTCTAACAAGGAGTTGGCAGTGACAATTTTTTTGGGTTACAATTTTTTTTTTCTTTTCCAAATTAGCATCTATCAAAACCGATGATAGACCAACCGAACCAAGCCGAAAAACATCCCCTATTTTGTTTGGTTATCATGAGTGCCACTGTCGCTAATGGTTTTCATTTTCCTCAAACCGAGGTGATTGGTTTGGTTCATATAATGAGGGTATAGATCGACCAAACCGGCCGATGTACACCCCTAATTTTCACTGTGATAAGTGTTTTCACAGTTTAGCAAAAACATAGTGAAAAAAAGAGTGCAGTAAAAACACAGTGAAATTACAGTGTACGAAAAATACAGTGAGAATAAAAAGTTCAATGAAAATACAGTGAAGCGAAAACACAGTGAAAATAAAAAGTGCAGTAAAAACATAGTGAAAATGCAGTGTAGTGAAAATACTGTTCTTGGGTGTGTTTTCACTGTGTTGGTGTTTTCAATGTGCTAGGGGTAGTTCCGCCATTTTGAAAAATATTTTAAAAAGATTAGGACTTTTCGCATGAAATAATTTTTAAATAGGACCTTATGAAGGAAGAAAATTTTAGGTGGACTTTTCGCATTAGACCTTTCTTGAGTAAGACCTATCACCAAGATGCCCTATGTTTATATTAATTGTGTATTGTTACTCACTTGATATATATATATATATATATATATTAGGGATGATGTGACACTGCTGACCGTGTTGGGTGAAGGTGCGGTTAAACAAAATCCACCATTAGATCTAAACAATGGTCCAGATTAAATGCTGAATTTTTAGTCATTCAAGGCACATTAATTGCGCTGCAGAAAATGCTGAATTTCTTCACCCAACACGCCTCTTCTCTCTTTATCTTCCCCATTCTCTCACGACTGACTCACTTCTCTCTCTCCCTACTACTCTCTCTCTCACCTCACCATGACGGGAAAGTGAAACAGTCTGGCAATATCACAGTCCGACAACATTAAACATTCCGGAGTAAAGAAGATATAGGATTAAACGACGTTATATATATATACACTTCATAGTTGTCCCATTGCTGATGACCATGACTATTCGTTCCTTCTTCCCTTTAATATCCCGTGCAATTGCCATGCCTAAAAATAAAAATATTAAAATGTTATTTCTTAATTTGTACGTTTGATTCTGTGGATGGAAATTGAACACAACCGGTAAGATTTTCCTAAATATGATTTTAAGTCCATATTGATATAAAAATGAAAATTCGCCAAGTGAACTTGAACTAGTTGGCTTTTTTTTTTTTTTTTTTTTCCCTTTTGGGTTACAAGGGATGACAAACACAAACTACAAACATGGAATAACAATACCCACTGAATCAATAAGAGCAGAGCTCAAACAAGGGAGGGCACCTAAGAAACCAATTGTGGACTCCAGTTTATGACCCATTTTAGATAGAATATCTGCACAGCAACCATACCGGAATAACATTTTGATATACTAATAAATATACTATCATCAAGAAATTTACTTATTTATTAAAACTAAAAGATACAGTTCATCACTGGATACAAACAGAAAAGTGTTTGATAGTATGTAGAAGTTCAAAAAAAGCATAAATTTCTGAAACTGGTAGGAAAAAAAAAACTTGAATACTGCATAAATACTAAATGTCTGCTGGGCCTTTGAAAGAAAATGAGTCAGGAGGATTCGCAGCGGAAGAAACACAACAAAACTTTTTGTAGAAATTGAATCCTCACTCACAATCAATCCAAGAATCGAACGCAAGCATCGGATTATGGATATAACACAAGAATAATATTTAAACAATTTAAATTACTTACTTAATAGCCTTTTTTATGAAACTCTAAGAACTTCGAATCGCATCCAAGCTCCAAAAGCATGAAGCCTCCAATGGTATCCACACGAACACAAAAACTCCTCAAGATTCTAGCACTTGTTCAACACTTGAATCAATGCAAGCTAGAAAGGGAGAGAAGACATCACAAGCCTAAGGGAAACCCTCTAGGTCACGGCATCCATGTAGGTGGTAAGGTGATGAGTGCCTCTCTTCTAATTTTAGGGTTAAGTGGACTTAGTGCTAGCATGCACTCATCCCTATGTATTTATAGCAAATACTAGGGTTTCTAATATTTTGCAACTTGGTCCTCCCTAATTAACTATTAATTAAAGAGACCATTTAAGTTACATAGATTAGAGACTTACCCCTCTCATAAATTAAAGAGCTCTCTTGTGTCCTTTTGTGTGTGACCCTTTGGGTTCACCCCAACCTAGTAATGGATCGGGACATCTCATGTTTCCAAAATAGAAACTTTCTATTTATGGTTCAATTGGAACAATTCCAATTTTGCCCTTAATGATAACATTTACCATTAGGCCTTCACTAGTCATGAGTGACATCTAGCAACATATCATGACGTGCCCTGGGTGTGGGTGAATAGTAGAACTATATGAACCTTCATGTTACTTAATCCTTCATCGCCTAATGTCACTGTTAAGATAATCAGATATGGTTATAAGTCAAACCCTATCTTAACATCTTATTATATGTTCTACAAAGTATAATCTCAATAAGGTGAACCCGATGAAACTCTTTCACAGTTCACGTGTCACTATGGCGATAGATTTAAACTGAGAATTACATTTGTGAACTAACCCTGACATTCTCTCTCAACAAGGTGAAAGCGATGATACCTTCTTGGGCACTCATTTGTCTTCATACACAACTCACTAGAACCAATGAGTACCGATTATACCCTGATGGTTAAGGATGTACGAGATACTATCAAACTCTAGTAACTTATACACAAGATAACTATGGTGCCTCAGGTCTGATGATTACCAAATAAGTGATCGTAACATAAGAATATTCTTTTGACTTAAACTCTATAAGAATATTCTTGCAGATCATGTTCAGTGTACATGTTCTCTAACATGCATTCACAGATTAACTATAGTGTCACTACACTGATAGGAAATACTACTTATCCTCCCATTGGAGCTAGTTTAAATCGGTGCTACTCTTAATGGTTTATAAATGTCCACTTTAATAAACTTATGAGGAGGAACTCTTTAGAATAAATGTGTATGAGAAATATCAGTCTCTCTATCTCAACAACTTGAGATGTATATTTCTCTTATCATTTATTTATGGACCTTATCATAAATATATTTAAACATATAAGACAAGTTGTACCTTCTAATTAATATAATATGAAATTGACATGCCCTTTAGGATTGGTTTTAGGGCATATCTCTAACAGCCTTTAGAGAGAGAGAGATGGTTGTAGCTTAAATCAAACTTCTCATAAATTGAAACGACGTCGCCAATATTACACCGTCTTCTTCTTTTTTCTTTTTCTTCGTCTTCTTCTTCTCCTTCTTCGTCTTCTTCTTCTCCTTCTTCTTCATCTTCGTCTTTTTCGAGTTCAAGTCCCTCGGCCAAATTTATAAACTTTTCAGCATTAACTTCTCATGCTTAAATTTTTTTTTTTTTTTAATTGTTGTAGGATTATTTTAAAGGAACATAGGTACCAAATGAGTGGAAAGAAATGCAGAGAAAAATTTTATAAACTTCTCAGCATTAACTTCTCATGCTTATTATTATTATTTTTTAATTGTTGTAGGATTACGTCTAAGGAACATGGGTACCAAATGAGTGGAAAGAAATGCAGAGAAAATTTTTATAAACTTTTCAGCATTAACTTCTCATGCTTATTATTATTATTTTTTAATTGTTGTAGGATTATGTCTAAGGAACATGGGTACCAAAGGAGTGGAAAGAAATGCAGAGAAAAATTTTACAAGAAGACTAAAGAAGGGATCAAAACCTGACAGAACCATAAACCAATTTTATGTCTGACCAAAACAATCATAAACCTAAGATCCAAAAATCTTACTCCATTTGCATAAGAGGGAGGGAGAGAGAGAGAGAGAGAAGAAAGAGTAAAGAAGCCAAGGATAAATATCCGGAAAATTTTCACATTGTTTGAAGTTGCCGGACGGAGCTCTTTACCGGAATGTTTGACGTTGCCGGACTGTTTTACTTTCCTGTCGTGGTAAGGTGAGAGAGAGAGTAGAAGGGAGAGAGAAAAGTGAGTCAGTCGTGAGAGAAAGGGGAAGAGAAAGAGAGAAGAGGCGTGTTGGGTGAAGAAATTCAGCATTTTCTGTAGCACAATTAATGTGCCTTGAATGACTAAAAAATTCAGCATTTAATATGAACCATTGTTCAAATCTAATGGTGGATTTTGTTTAACCTCACCTTCACCCAACACAATCGGCGTGTCTTATCATCCCTAATATATATATATATATATATAGAAGTCCTGTTCCTGTGAGGACTTCCTTACATAAGGACTTGGCCTTTTGGCCAATGTAAAATGGGTATTTTGAAAAATTGACTGTTGGATTAATATTTTTTCTATGTATGACTGGCATGCCAAAAATCATAGTGATCGGACCACTAGTTTTTTAAGTACAAAGTGTGAAAAATTAAATACCTATATAATGCTTAACAATCTGTATTTCGAAAATCGGTGGTCCGATTACTGTGATTTTTGGAATGCCTATCATACATACGAAGAATATAACGGTCTGTTTTTCAAAATACCGATTTTAGATTGGCCAAAAGGCCAAGTCCTCATGTAAGCAAGTCCTCACAGGAACGGGACTATATATATATATATATATAAGAATCGATCTTGTAAGGACGTCTTTATGTTTTTTTAACGTCGGCCCATTTTCACTGGGAGAGGAATTTTGAAAAATCGACTGTTGGATTAGATAATCTTCATATGAATGTCATGTCTGCCCAAAATCACAATTATCCAATGGTTGGTTTTTTAAATACTGACATTTAAAGAACTTTGACAACATCCAATGGCAAATACTATCAAAATGTTTAACGGACTGTATTTGAAAATCGATTATTTGATCATTGTGATTTTTGGCAGACATGACATTCATAAGAAGATTATCTAATCCAACGGTTGTTTTTTCAAAATATCTATCCTATTGCTCCTAAAACGGGTGGCCTAATGAAAAAAGGCATAAAGATGTCCTTACAGCATTGATTCTATATATATATATCCTAATTATAATCAGGTAAGGACGTCCTTACCTAGCTTAGCGTTAGCCCACCCCTTCCAGGAGTCATAGGATAGTTATTTTGAAAAATTGACCGTTGGATTAGATAATCTTCTTATTCACAACAATCCGACAATCGATTTTCGAAATACAGTTTATGAAATACTCTTATAGTATTTACTGTTGGATGCTTTCACAATTGTTTAAATGTTTGTATTTTAAAAACCGACTGTTAGATCACTGTGATTTTTTGGCAAACATGACATATATGTAAAGATTATCTAATCCAATGGTCAATTTTTCAAAATATCTATCATAGTGAAAGTGGGCTGGAGATAAGAAGCGTAAGAACATCCTTATAGGATCGAGACGGTATATATATATATATTGAAACCCTGGGCGATGCTTGGGATCGAAGAAAAAAAAGAGCAAATATAACTAAAATTATCAATAATGGGGACCAACCAAATTATATATTCCAATGCCAAAATTTGGCATTCAAAATGGCAGCAAATGGCATAAATGCCACAAATGTGCTCCAATGCATTCATACTAAATTTTGGTATTTTTCAATGTTTGAAGAGAAAGTATAACATGAAAAAATTGGCAATCACCATTTAATTAAAGTACCAAATCTGGCAACACTATGCGACATCAACTAATTTTGAACCTTGAATGGCACATAATTGAAGCAACCTATTTGAATGTCAATGATAAATATTGTCAATGACACCTCAAATGCCATACTATTAGGGATGCTCTAATTCTGATCGACCACAATAAGAAAGATGTATTGTAGTCTGCAGCAATTCAGTGTTATAAACCTCCACAAAAGCAATAACATATCAATATTTCAAATTCCTTTAATTGTTAACTTTACACATCAAATTTAAATTCAAGTTCCAATATAAACACTTAGAAAATCCAATAAAGAATTTAAAAGCATCAACACATTCTACATATAAATGATATGTAAATTTCCTTTTACGTGCAGTTCTGTGGTTCCACCACATTTCAAAAATTAAAAAAAATATATAGCATCAACATTAACTCTAATAATGCCTGATCAAATTAATACAGGGAGAATTTATAGCATCCATGATAAAGAAACAAAGATATATATTTCAATACCATCATCTAATGGTAAACCTATATAAAATAAACAAATTTACAATTATTTATTATCATCTTGAACCAATGGAATCATATCACGGTTAACTTTAGACATCAAAATTTTAAAACAAAAATCATAATTAACTTTAAATGTATGCCATTATTCAATTTTTTATGACTCTAACATCAACATGTATATAAGAGATAATGTTTATAATCTGTACAATTAAAATGAACAATAATAAACACAAAAGAAAAACTTCCCAAAGGATTTAAAAACATCATACTTAAACAATTTACTTAAAAGTTAGTATTATATGCAATACATCCCATTTCAATAATCTTACAAATTATGCAGTAATTTGTGCATAAAAAATGAAATGTTGCATAAAAAATGTAAAAATAAAACTACAACCTTGCACAAAATTCTAAATGAAATGTTGTTTGTTTTTTTATGATTTTTTTTTTTTTTTTAAGGAACCCCCTTTTGAAATGAGTTCGCTGAGTTTGAAGCTCATCTCCCCAATATGGGCATCGAGGTTTCTTAGTTGCCTTATGTCCAAACTTATTACGATTGTGCACAAAATCTTTAATAATAGGAGATCTTTTAACAAACATAAGGCAAATAAGAAAACTACACTTGTTGTTTGTCTCTTTGCTGGGGTAGCTTTCGACGAGTTTGAAATATGCTTGCCCAATTTAAACATTAAGGTTCCTTAGTTGTCATTGAGTTCAAACTTATAAAACTACAACCATGCACAATATCCTAAATGAACCCATTACTGACAAATTTGTTTTCACATATCCTAGGTGCTTCAAAAATATTTTGGAGAGTTTAAATATCATTTGTCCAATTTGGGCACTAAGGTTTCTTAGTTGCCTTATGTCTAAACTAATTACAATTGTAGTGAACAAAACCTTAAATAGTAGGTTATTTTTTATACATCATCATTTCATAAATTGGCTTTAATATATCCTATGTGTTGGAATTGTTTTGAAGAATTTGGAATGGATTTATCGAATTTGGACACGAAGGTTTTGTTCACCATAAAAATAACCAACCAATTGTGAGGTGCCATGTGGTGTGGAAGTTGGTGTATTAGTGGCCACTAACCATATTATTAATTGGCCATTAATTTAGTTAGTGAGGAGTTAATCAAGAAAGTTGCTATTTAGTTAGTGGGTGGTTATGCCATATGTCAAGCAAAGATAAAGTCTAAAAAAGTTAGTGGGACATGTGGCAATCATTTAGGCATGAAGTGGGAAGTTAAAAAATAGTGGAGAACTACTTAAAGAGCACAAAGTGGGTGGTTATCAAGGCTGGCCAGCCGTGGCCTATATATACCCAATCAAAGAGACAAACAACAACAATTCAAAAACCGCACAATGCTTCAAGACCTTCGAGTAGACTTTTAGGCATTTCTCTTCGCGAGCAAGCTTCTTTTCAAGTTTATTTCAAGCATCATTAGTTTAGTTCAGGCATCCTTTCAATTTCAAGTCGTAGTTCTTCGAGTTTCAAGCATTTCTATTTCAAGCAAGTGTTGCATTTTAATTTCCAAGCATATTTTCTTTCCAAGTACGTTGATTCAATTTCTATGGTTATAATCTCAAGCATTGTAAGTATTTCTCTTGTTAATAAATGCATTTCCAATTTCATTCTAAGCAAGTTGATCGGTTTGATTTTGATGTAATTCGAATTGGATTTTAGATTTTCTTAGACATTCCACATTAGTATCTAAGAGGATCAACCTCTAATTCTCACCAATCGCCTGATTTCCATTTCATTTTAAAATAACCGACTAGGCATTAGGACCACTTCCTAATTTCGCAGCCCAGAAGGTGCTAGATCGAGGTCGTATTCAAAACGGTCTCTCGGGCTTTAACTAGCCCTAGCATGCACGCACAGAAACCTTCGCATGCAAGGTCTCGAGACCGAATTATACTACCGGGAACAGGTTCATTAGTTATCTTAGGTATTAGCAACCATAAACTGTAAAACTGGAGCTGTAGACAAAATCCAAACATGAATTCAATCTGTTGT
Source organism: Hamamelis virginiana (assembly GCA_017140935.1). Classification (NCBI taxonomy): domain Eukaryota; kingdom Viridiplantae; phylum Streptophyta; class Magnoliopsida; order Saxifragales; family Hamamelidaceae; genus Hamamelis; species Hamamelis virginiana. The sequence goes on along the minus strand of JAESVK010000892.1, from coordinate 77,912 downwards.
GCGGTATATTTGATCACATTTATTTGAAAACGTAAGAAGTATTTTAAGTAGTTTCATAGAGTTTATACCTCGTGTGCTTAATTTGATCACCGATGATCTTTAATTAGTTCCCCTTAAGGTAAATACTTTAAATTTATATCAAGTCAATGTCAAAGTTACTTCCAAACTCACAGTCAATAAACTAATTATAGTAACTGTTAATCCATTTTTTAACCGGGCCATTCGATGGCCAGTAAATTGTTTTTAATTAATTTCTTTAATTGTAGCCAATGATAAATTGGCTAGAATTGGATTAGTTTTCAAGGAGTTCGAAGCCAATCGGGAATGCATGTTTTAAGGAGTTTGTTGCCATCCAAACTCTTCACTCTTGGAGGATGATTATCAAGCTAAAAAATGAGACTTATCCGGATGGGAATAGATAGTAGTTGAAGATGCTCCAGCTTGAAGATAAAGATGAAACTGGATGATGAAGATGATCCAACAACTAGTAGAAGCCAACTAGGAGACTACCACTTAGAAGTCTATAAATAAAGGCCTGAAGACCAACAGATTTGGACTCTCTCAACACACATCAACTCAACCGATGAATTAGAGAGCACCCATCTCTTTTACCCTAACTTGGGGTATGGGAGATTCCTTTTGTCTTTGATGCTGCTTGGTCGCATGTGGCTTCGCACCGAAGGTTCCTTGGTTCGAAGTTGTTCTTTGTGGAAGGTAGTTTTGTTCCAAAGGGCTCGAGGGTAGTTCGAGCCGTACCGACGAACGTTTTATTGTGGTGGTGGTTGGTAATTAATAGAATTTATTTTATTTTTCGCTTCATCTCCGCATTCTTCTTCTCCTCATTCTCTGTTTTATTTTATTTTTATGCTCGAAGTTTGCTTATTTAGTGTTAGGATTAATTGACTTGGCCTGTCTCCCTAAAAAGTCCTCTTAATTGAGGCATTCGAACCCCATCATCTGATTTTCACAATTTCGAGGGATTCGAACTACCTCACAGTGGTTCGAACTCCTGGAAATATTTTAGTATTTGATTTGAATCTCATCGGTTTGATTCGAATTCCTAAAAGCGAAAAATGGGATCAACAGTAACATAATATTTGTTTTGGATCACTACGCCACTATACATGGTGGAAACTAAGAAGGCATATATAGTAAATTTGGTGAAGGGGAAAATGTGAAACTAAAAAAGATTTTGAGGTTGAAGGGCAAGTTTATAACTTACCACACTAATTTTGTTGCGGTGCTGTGACTAATAAATGCATTCTAACAAAAAAATTTTCATAATTTTTGTTTTAGTGATGATCAATGATGCAGTGTAGAGTAGCAACATGTTAAAAGAGAAATACAATAATTTGAAACATCCATATAAGATTGGTAATTTGCATATGTGTGCATTTCATGAGATGGAGTTAGAAATATACAAAATCTTTGAACTATATATGTACTCACACTTGAAGACCAAAAAGTTACCATTGCCAAATTTTTGCACCCCAGCTGGCATCAATGTGCTCAAATGCATTAATGCTATATTTTGGAATCTCCCAACTTTTTGAAGAGCAAGCATGAGTTGGCACAAATGGATAGTACCATTTGAGGTGATAAATTTGGCACCATGGGTCGCCATTGCCAAAATTTTGCACCCCAAATTATGGCACCAAATGGCATCAATGCCTAATTTTGGCACCAATGGCTGCCATTCCCAAAATCTGGCACCCCATATGAGCAATGTTGTGGCTTTTAAATTCCATCCTAATGACCAAAAATAGTGTTATCATATAACAAAAAGGGATGGGAAAGTATCAAGATTACTACACTACCAATTTATGTTGAATGTTCAAATCAAATGAAACCATTAAAAAAAATAAAAAAACATAATAATGGACATTTACCGTAGAACGTGAGATAAATTTATGAAGTTTTCAATATTAAATCTAATACAATTTTCCAAATAAACATAAGCTTGGAGTTTGGATTCTCTTCATTACACATAACTAAAATATAAAAACCAAACCGCAAAACTCAGCCTTTCTAACAAATTTAATTTGTCTACAGAATACAGTGAAATATCATCTACATCTACATCTATAAAACCTCCAAAATTCAGCTTTTCCATTAAATTGTGTCTACATATTACAATACACTAAAAATACCATATAGGCATACTCAAAAGAATACAAATTACCATATATAATAATAAATTCAAGAAAAAATAGATAAAATCCTGCTTCTTTTGCCAAGCCAAATTCCAAATTCTCCAACATTTATTCGGTCTCTTATTCCTCTCCTGCAGATTCATCATAGTCACTGTTTGCATATAACGAGTTTTTTTTTTAATATTAACCTTTTTAAAAAATATATACGTAGGAATGACTTCCTGAAAAAAAAAAAAAAAATTGTAAGAATTACTCTCTCACTCGATTAAATATGCCACGTGAACAAATGTGTCCCGCTGAACAATAAACCGCTGTTACAATAAAACTTGAAAAGCGCGTAGAATACTAGAATGTGAGACACCCACCTCAAGCTTTCCGCCTTCTATTCAAGACCTGTGGAGGTCATTCTTCAAAGCTTTCCGTCCTCTCTTGAAAGCTTGAAGTGTCCCACCTCTCTTTCGTTTTTTTCAAGAGGTCATTCTTACAAACATTTGACCAGTACCACCCACCTCTCTTTCTCTCTCAAATGGCCCAGCTGGACCGAAATTTATGTATATAATAGAAAAACCAAAAAAAAAAAAAAAAAAAAAAGATTGGAAAGATAGAGAGAGAGAGAAAGAAGAGATATCATTAAAAAAAAAAAAGAGGAAAATACACTTTGCACACCTGTACTAAGAGTCAAAAGTCAAAAACACTTTGCACTCCTGTACTAAAAAAGTGAACAATTGACCCCTACACTTTCAAAATTTGGCACAAGGACTTACGGTATTAAATTATATTATGATTTTACCAATATACCTTTGGTTCAATGGGCTTCTTCCTCCTCTTCAGGGCCGGCCCTGGGGTTTGGGTGGCCCCAAGCAAGTTCCTAGAATGAGGCCCTTGTGCATACTAATCAATGCTTGGCTAACTTGTAAGATATGGAGAACTCAACAAGTTTATGGCCGATAATCTCGAGCTTGATTTCATTTGCATAAATATAACCTCACACAGTTGGTTAATTAGATTAAAACTAGATAATGGCAAGGAGAGGTGGATTCAATAACATGAGGAGAATCTGGAAACGTGAGGAGGTTAACTAAATAATAAATATAA
>JAESVK010000892.1:0-69139 GCA_017140935.1 Hamamelis virginiana | reverse complement strand
CAACAATTTGTATTTCAGAAACCGATGGTCCGATTACTGTGATTTTTTGAATACCTATCATACATAAAAAGAATATTAAATCCAATGATCGGTTTTTCAAAATACCCATTTTACATTGGCCAAAAGGCCAAGTCCTCATATAAGAAAGTCCTCATAGGAATGGGACTCTATATATATATAATCAGGTAAGGACGTCCTTACCTTTCTTATTGTTAGCCCATCCCTTTTGTGAGCCGTACGATAGGAATTTTGAAAAGCCAGCCATTGTATTAAACAATCTCTTTATGGAAGATATGTCAGCCAAAAATTACAGCGTTCTGACAACAAATTTTCAAAATACAGTTCGTGAAACAAATGATTTCCAATTATATCTCCATGTGTGTATTCTTTAAGAAAGAAAAGATTTCCTATTCATAATCTTGGAAGATCGATTAACAAAATTTTAAGGAAGTCAATGCATGTTGTATGTTTTTCAAGGATTATTAGGTGATATCGTGTGTGGTAAAGGGTATACATTTTATCAGGCATTCTAGAAAGTAGAAACTGAATAGTTATGATTGTGCTATAGGTAGTCAAAAGATGACAGAGAGGGGTTTAGATCTGTGGCTATTATGGCAAGTTGGGAAGGAGTACAAGTCGTGTAGTTTGGATTTGTTGTTGATCTGACAGGTGATCAACACCTCACCTGTTGATCACCTTTGGATGGCCGACGCGTGTGCAAGAAAGAAAATCCAATGGCTCACATAATAAAAGCCCAAAACCATCCAACGGTGATCAACAAATATTGATCACCTGTCACATCAACAACAAATCCAAACTCCAAGTCTGGTGGCTGAGCTTTGGAGCATTTTGGAGGGACTAAAATTGTGCGTCTTGTTATTGATAGCGACTCCAAGGTTGCTCTTAGAACTTGTGTTCGGTTATGGGGACAGCAACAATCCTGAATAGAGCTTTTATTGAAGAGTGAAAGCTGTTGTTGGCTATAGACTGGGATTGCGAATGAGGGTGCTACTCAGAGACAAGAAAAACAGGTCATTCATGACCAACTACCAATGGATTTGACTTATAGAGTTTGCTCCACGACACGGCCAGCAGCTGTTCAATTTAAAAGACATTCTCATTGAGGTTAGTTTCTTTTCCATAGATCATGTGGTTTTCATAACTAAAAGTTTGATAAGCTATTGGTTGTTTGTTTGCTATGATTTTGCCGATTAGAGTTCTACAATACATTCAAAAATTCCTATAAAAAGAGTCTCAGCCTGTAAATCAGCTAGAATTCTCAGATACTGATCTCATTCAAGCAACCCAACACATTGAAAATGTATTTTGTATATATATATATATATATATTCAGAATTAACAAGAGAAATCAAACATCCCTGGTGAGAAAAACTAAACAAACTTCCAACTTTTACCATCACGTGATGTACTGTTCTCACCACGCTCAATTCACAGCTTTGATAACTTACATCCAGAAGTTGAAAAAATGGCTTCCGACCTAGTAAATCCTTTCCGCTGTAGAGACTGGACGAAGGAAGACAACAATGACTGTAATGTTATCTTTGCTGCCACGTTCAGCAGCTTCTGTAGCCAATCTCTTGGAGCACATCCCAGGCTCCTTAACAGTGTCTCGGATTATGCTTACAACCTCAGCATTGCTAACAACATCCCAGAGACCATCACTAGCCATTACCTGATAATAAACCACATATTACTCTTTTTGTAAAGCAAGTTGAAGACATGTTCCAATTACCAAATCAAATCATTTTGCTGTGAAGGCAATCTTGAAGACAAACATCACCAAAGAATAAGATGCCAATCATATTCTTTTGTTGCACTTTCTATTTTTGACACATCAAACCATGAAATGTACAGAAATAATAATGTTTAGACTGAATCAAGTTCAGAGATTTTACAAATGGGAAAATAATTCTTTTAAGAAAACCCAACGAAATTTCTTCGAGTTCAAAAGCGTAATACACTTCATAAATGGGTTAGTTCCAAGTTCCATCCCAATTGAAAACCAAAAAGTTGGTCAGTTTGGCCATGTTCTCGGAAAACAGTTCTCAGAAATGCATTTCCAGAAACCGGCAAGAAATTTTAGAAACATGTTCAGTGGTTCATTCTTCTTAAACAGAAAACAGAAAGCAGAAAATGAGAATGTCTTTTAGTTACGAGCAACATTTAAAATAGAAAAGAGCACTTAGAGGTCTTTTGTGGCATAATGACCAGCCAGACTTTGTGAAAAACATAGATTGTAGTCAGCACAAACATGCACTTCGATAAAAAAATAAAAAAATAAAAAAATAAATTTATCACTATTGTAATTGCATTTTAGGAAATAACAACTTAAAAAAAAACATAGCTAATTCAAGCTCCAGTTTCATGTCTCTTGGCAATTTCCTTCAAATTTTTTAATGCAATAACCATTTTCTGTAGTAATAAATTTTTTAGCCACGTTAGCATTGATCAAAAAGTAAAACATAACAAAACATTCTCGGCCTCATTAACTGCCACATTAATTTGCTAACAATTTTCCTAAATTAAATTATATGGACTGCAATTCCATGAATAATTATACACAAGAAACCTCCATTTAAAAAATAATGGTCCTTACCAAGAATTCATCCTCTGCTGACAGAACAGTTTGTGTTATCTCAGGTTCTGCAGTTACAGCAGGCTTCAGATCATCATCACCAATAGAGCGTGTAACCTGTTAAAAGAAAACAATTTAAGCAATAAATTCCTCTTTTATGTTAAATTCTCAGTCACTGCTCATGCATGCTTTTACATTCTTAAATATAAACTTGCATGTATTGAAGCAAAAATGAAAAGAGGCTTCTGAACAGTAATGGTTAGTGACCAATGTTGCTTTCAGTATGTCTGTTACAGTGCACCACTGCATCTTCCAGCATCTCAACTCCCCCACTTTATAGTGATAAAATTCTGTGAATTTTTTAAGCCACTAATTATATGTGGTTTCCACATCAGGCATACATAACCCAAGTTTATTGTGGACGAATCAGTGATTCACAACTTGTTAGAATTAGAATCAATGTTAGGGGTATTTTTGTAATCTATCAATAAATGGTATATATATTGAGGGCGTGGACTGGTATGAGTGTACAATTCCTACAATTCCCTAATATACATTTTCTTTGTTTTCTCTCTCTACTTCTCCTTCCTCTCTTCTCTTCTTCAAACCCTAATCACACAAACCCTAATTTTGCAACTCAACTCAACTAATTAAAGGGTTGTTTACCCATAGATTCTTTTTATAAGTTTGATTTACCCAAAAGTCCCACCATCTTTTCACTTTACCCAAAAATCCTATTGCACATTTTTTTTTTAACCCAAAACTCCATAATTGTCACACAAGTCTGGCCAGTGAATGCCATAGCCGAAACCGGTGGACTCGCTGCCGATGCCCAAGCAAAGCTGGCTATTACCCTCAAAAGTGGACACAGTCCTCCCGACAATTGGTGATGAAAGCTTCGTTTCAAATCATGCACCAATGACCAAGTCAGGACAATTTCTACCAGAGGAACGTCTCAATAAACACCATGTTTCACCACCAGATGATGCTTAAGATATGTTGGGACGATTCATGGAAAAATTCCAGATTCCTCAACCTCAACCACAAGCACCAACAGGAGAAGGCACGAGAGATAAGGAAAACTGAAAAGCTTCTCAAACCAAAGTAGGAATTCGATCAATCCCTATCAATGCCAGGGGCAGATCGAGATTCATGGGAACAAGAACCTTTTTCGGAGAAGAGTCAAGTGAGGGATGAGATGGATTCATAGGTTTAAGCCTTTATCCAGTAAAATAGAGAGGTGCGTTGCTGTGCTCTGTTTTATTTTATTTTTTTTGGTAGAAACTGATGTATAGATCAATTTGGTGGGTTTTTTGTTATTATTATTTATTTAAGAAAACTAATGTATTTATTAAAAAAAAAAAAAAGTGATGCAAAAAATGCATCAGTTTTCAGAGGCATGCTTTAATTTTATATGAATCTATCAGTTTAATGAGAAACACATTAGTTTATTTTTTGATTATGCAAAAACTTATTCATTTGCAAGAAACTGATTCATTTGAATTAGTTTTCGGAGATGGTTTTTCAAGGAAACTGATTTTTTTTTTTTATAAACTTTATGCGAACATGCATCAGTTTTCATAGTCATGCTTCAATTTTATAAGAAAGTATCAGTTTAATGAGAAATGCATCAGTTTATTTTTGTTTTGCAAAAATTGATGCATTGTAAATTGGGACTTTTGGGTAAAAAAGAACTCAAATTGTGACTTTTTGATAATTTTCCCCTAATTAAATGAATATCTCAACTTTTGTAAATTATTCACAAAATTCCCAAAATGTTCTAATTGATTCTCAAATGAAACCATAGGCATCTTTTTTTCTATTCTTAAAATAAAAAAAAATAAAAAAAAATAAAAATAAAAAACGTTTCTTAAGTTGCATTGACCAGCTCAATGGCAATACATTGCAAAATTTCAATCATGATTCATTCTAGAAAAGAAATCAGTGCAATAAATTAGAAAAGGAAATTCCATAATGTTCGAAGAACACTCCATTTAGACACTAATTAGTGATACTAATTAATAAGCGCATCGACCTTTTCTTCTATTCTTAGCAATTTATAATAACAAAACATGTAGTTACTAAAGAATGGTGACCATTGTTAGGGCCCCATTTATACCCTGGTACAGTTCACTAACTATTTCACATTCAGAGAAAAGAGTACATAGAGTTGAGGGGAAAAGACAGGAAATCATAGCAGTTCGCACACCTTCTTTAATGGTTAGAACAACTGAACAACAAAAGAAGCCAATGCAATAGCTAAAACCGTTTGACTACTGGATAAACAAAGAAGGGCTGTACAGTTTACATAAATCATTCAGGTAAAATCTAACACCTCAGTCAAACAAAGGTTCAAATGAATCAGATCAAAGTTGACCCAATGGTTCAAATACCGAACAGTTATGAAAGACTTCAAATAGGTCAAATTAAAAAACAATCAAACAGCCAACACCGTCAACAGCCCCTAAAGGATCTTAAATGGATTCCACCCCAAGACTGAGTTAACAACTCAAAGCATCTTAAAGTACACATAAGCAAACCAAACAGCCCTCAAATATTTCAAATGTGCCATATTAAGCCAAAGAAAAACAAGCCTAATATAGTTATATAACAAAGGCAAGCAAAACAATTTTACCTGGTCTAATTAGTAGGGGTGTTCAAAAACCCGTCCAACCCGCCCGCCTGCCCCGACCTCACCCGCAACCTGCGGTTACAATAGTTAGGCGGGTTGGGTTGGGTGGTTTTGATAAATTTTTAGCGGGTTGGTTCGGTTGTCGGGAATAGAGATGAAAATCCGCCCTAAACCCTACCCTACCAGCCAACAATATATATGAAATAAATTTCATCACTACCTTATATTTTTCCTTAATTGGATATGCTTGCAAGTTGATTATTTTTTATTTCTTTAGAGATATTGATGAGACTTGAATACCAAGAAAAGAAATAGAGAAATAGAGAGAGAAATAGAGAGGAAGAAATCATAATATTAGGGAGAAAGAGAGAGAGAAAGAGAGAGAACTCAGAATATCAGGGAGAAAATTCATTATCATCAAGTCTAATCTCAAATAAAGGGATTATCCCCTTTATATAGAAAACAATCCTACTCCTACTAGGAAACTAATTAAAAGATAATTACAACCAAAATAGAAATATCCTTAATAACAATAAAGATAAATAACATCTAATTATTCCTACGGGCCCTCCTAGTAAATGTCTGTGGGCCTTGTGCATTATGATCCACATCAATTCTCCCCGGCTGAGAAAAACTCTCCTCCGGAGAGTTAGAACGTTGGTAAACCTCCAAAGAGCAGGATCAAGACACCGACACTCATCTTCCGTAATCCAAGTATCCTCAATGCCAGGGCGATCCCTCCAGCGGACAAGATACCTTCGGTAAGGACCATTATGTAACAAAATAGTCTGAGCATCTATAAAATCGCCAATCTGAACGGTGCGCGGATGTGGAAAGCGTGGGATAACGGACACCGGAGCTGCGGTAGGAGAAAAAGTAGAACCACCTGTAGACAAACCTGGCATAGTAGGAGGCTCAAAAGTGCCTCGATAAGGAAACAAATCCCCAACATTGAAAACAGGATTAAAATTCATATCAGATGGTAAGTCAATTAAAGAAGCATTAGATCCCAACTTATGAATGATACGAAAGGATGTAGTGGTTCGGGTATGCAATGGTGGGAAGGAATGTGTAGGATAACAAGCAGGGTGGATACGCACCATAACATAATCTTCTTCATCAAAGTCCAGTTTCCTATGATGAACACCAGCAGCTAATTTGTACTGTTCAGTATTTAAAGCAATTTTTCGACGGATGTCAGCATGGAGATCATGAATGTGCTGGGCAAAAATATCAGTAGAAGTGAAATGACGACAGTCAGTGGAAACGGAAACGGTGGCAAAAGGTTGGTGAGGGAAAAGGTCACAATGATTTGAAAAGGACTCTTACCAGTTGATCGATTAACAGATCCTATATATGCAAACTCCGCGATCGGTAAAATTAAGTCCCAATTCTCAGGACGCTTCTCTACAAGGTGCCTAAATAAATTTCCCATAACCCTATTAGATAAATGAAATCTAGGGACAAAATCTATGGCACGCTGGACATCCCTCATAGGTGGCAACTCACTAGGCAACTCATCCGGTATGATATCTCTAAAGTGCTCAAATAAGGTAGTGACCTCAAGAGGAGGTTCAATAATCTTTGCTAAAGAAACCGGGAGTAACGGCTGGGCTACAAGCGCTAAAACTATGCCAGACTCTTGTCCTTCCCGCACAAACTTTTTTGCGGAAAGGACATGGATATGGTTTTTGATAGGAGGTGGAGAGGGATTCTTAGCCTTGGGAACTCTACTTGTGGAAGAAGGTTTAGCAGGAAGCAATCGAATAGATTTCCCGTTATGCCTAAAAATGTACGAATTATCCCTTCCGTTGTTGGTCACGTCCAAGTCAAAAAGCCAAGGATGACCAAGCAAAATATGAGCGACATCCATAGGGAGAACATCGCACCAAATCCTATCAGAATAGTCTCCCAACTGAAGAGGAACAAGACACCTCTCTAAAACTGGTAAAGAGGTCTTATCGACCCAAGCTACCCTATAAGGCTGAAGGTGAGGTTCGGGCTTTAACTTCATTCTAGCTACACCGGCTGTGGAGACCACATTCATAGTACTTCCACCATCAATCACAACCTTACAAACTTTATCCCCACATGTGACGAATGTGTGAAAGATACTCGTGCGCTTCCAATCATCCTCCCCTAAAGGAGTAGATAGGATGCACCGCATGACAGCTAGATGAGACTGCTTCTGCTCATCATCGAGCTCAAGATCCCTCTCAGCATCAGAAGTATCCTCAGGAGGAGTATAATCCGCGAAAGCAGAAGGGTCATCGGATTCCTGATCAAGAACGAGAGTGCGATGAGGACAACGGGCAGCAATGTGACCCTTGTTGTGGCAGTGAAAACACTCAATAGCAAAGCCACTTGGGCGATTGTAAGTACTGACGACCTCTTTTTCCCTAGAAGTGCTAGGTCCTAGATTAGGTTGGGTGCCCCCCTTGAAGGAACAGACTGAAGTGGGGACTGAAACTGACGAGACTCCTCAACTTGGGACGCTAAATGCCTTGGGTTAGGAACCCGAAGGAATTTCTCTATGTCCCGGGCCTTGTTATAGGCCTCCTCTAAGCTATCAGGACAGTGTAAGGTAACTTCTCTTTTGACATCCAATCTTAGCCCATTAACATATTTAGAAAGAGTCACCAAAGGATCCTCCTCTATCTCACATCTTCCCATAAGACCCTCAAAACGCGAAGTGTAATCCTCAACACTAGCGGTACCCTGTCTTAGATTATGCCACTGCTCTAACAAAGTCTTTCTATGGAAAGCGAGGAGATACTTTTCCTTTAGCCTTCGTCTCATCTCAGCCCAGGTGACTATAGGACCTTCTCCTAATAGCTCTAATTTACGCAACACACCTTGCCAATAGCATTTGGCGTTGCCTGTCAATTTCATCCTAACAAAGCGAACGCGCTGTAGGTCAATCATCCTATACCAGTCACAGTACTCCTCGATATCATTCAGCCAATCTAAGAAGACAATAAGATCAGTCCTACCATAAAAAATGGGAGCTTCGAGTTTCACCCTCGTTGTGATATTTCTAGGCTCGTCATGGAAATTCCGAGGCTGTCTATGCTGGGCATCCTGATATCTACCCTGGTGTCCGCTCGGCCTATAATCATAGTCTAAATCATCCTCAAATGGATCAGCAGGAGGACCAAAGTCCTCTACATGTTGCCTAGGGACGGGAACTTGTCTAAAGTGGTTAGGGAGGGGAAGGATTCCTGCATGAGGTACTGTGGACCGCCCATTGTGTTGTTGAACGATCGGGGGATCATTGGCAACATCCCCAGGGTCAGAAACTCTACCCTGACCTCTAGACTGGGCTAACTCCTCCTTAAGTGCAGTGATGGTGTCACGGAGTGTGGTAAACTCAATCTTAGTGTCACGATCAAATCTGGTAAATGACTCTTTCAAAGTGGCTATGTCCTGTTGGACAGTGGTCATGTCTTGCTCAATGGCTATGTAGCGGTCAGTCAAAGTCATGGTGTAAGGTAATGGTGAAGTTGGGGTGGATGGGTAAATGAGTGGTGGATGCTGACACGTCTTAATTACTTAAATTAGAAAGACAAATTACCACTTATGAACATTTAAGAAAACTGAAATAAAATGAAGAAAAAAAATGCAAGTTGCGTGCCTAAGTATGAAAAAGGTGAAGTACGGAATGAGAATGCAATGAGTGTGTGAAAGATATTAGAAATGTGGCCTAGAGTTTGAAAAAAAAAAAGAAACAATAAAGGAAAGATGACAGGAGTAGAGGTTTTCACTTTGAACCTTTTTTTTTTTTTTTGGACTGTTGGGAAAAGAATAAAAGGCTTAAAAAGGGACCTAACACAAATTTAATATGCTACCAAATAATTGAAAGAAAAATCCACAATTTTCAATGAAAAGGAGATGTGTACCATTCACTGAGGCGCAATGAAGTGTAAAACTCCACTGTGGAGGTCGAATTGACCCAAATGGACTGCAAAATCGGAACCGAGGCGTCGAAAAATGCTAGGAAGGGCCAAACTGTAATTTCCAAAAAGCTAAGGGGCCAAACTGTAATTTCCAAAACATGAGGCGCTAAACTGTAATTTACCATAAAGTTTCAGGGGCCAAACTGTAATTTTCCAACACAAGCGATGACATCAGCAGGCACCAGTGACACGTGGCAGTCAAAGTCAACGGTCAATCGGGTCGGGTCAACGAACCGGGTCGTCGGGTCGGGTCGGGTCGGGTCGGGTCGGGTCGGGTCGGGTCCGAGCTGGATGAGCCAATCCGATGTAGGAGCGAGCCGAGCCGAGAGAAGGTCGAGCAAGTGACGAGGTGAGCCGAGCCGCGGGTGGACAGACGCGGAGCCGATGCTGGGAAGTGATGCGTGTGGATCTCACGCGCCAAAATGCAGGCCGTGCGTAAAAGCGCGTGGGGTACTTTTTCGACTACTTTTTGCTCCCGGCGGTGGTTTCGGCGACTGGGGATTTGTGTGGAGGTTGTCCGGTGGTGTGGGCAGCCGCGTAGGGTGGTATTTCCGGAGGTGCAGAGGCGCGGTGCTAAATATATATATACGAATAGAAGATGGACAGCTACGTGTAGGTTTTCCAAGCAAGTGAATATTGAGGAAGTTTGGGTGAGTATATCAGCGTAAGGGCTAATATGCGACTGTGGACCGTGATTATGCTCTGATACCAATTGATGAGACTTGAATACCAAAAAAAGAAATAGAGAAATAGAGAGAGAAATAGAGAGGAAGAAATCAGAATATTAGGGAGAAAGAGAGAGAGAGAGAACTCAGAATATCAGGGAAAAATTTCATTATCATCAAGTCTAATCTCAAATAAAGGGATTATCCCCTTTATATAGAAAACAATCCTACTCCTACTAGGAAACTAATTAAAAGATAATTACAACCAAAATAGAAATATCCTAAATAACAATAAAGATAAATAACATCTAATTAAGATAAATAACATCTAATTATTCCTGCGGGCCCTCCTAGTATATGTCTGTGGGACTTGTGCATCATGATCCACATCAGATATTTAATGTGATAATTTTAGGATGCACTTATTTTGTTGGATATGCTTTCAATTTTGAATGTGAAACCATGTTAGTTTGCAAGATTTTTTTAATAACAAAGAACCTTTATTATTATGTATCTAGTAGTAGCTTCTATTGTTATAAGGATTATTTGGTTTATAGTTTAATTACTGAAGAGCATAATATTGCATTGTTAGATACAAATTTGAGGTGTCTTTGCTTGTTAAAAAGGTCTTAGGAACTTAGATATTTATTAAAAAAAAAAAAAATAGTAATACTTCACCCGCTCAATCCGTCCAACCTGCCGGTTGAAATCCACCATTTATTCAACCAATCCGCTGGTTATTGAGGTTGGCGGGTTGGTTGGCGGGTGAGAGGATTAGCCACCCGTCAATGGCGGGTTGGTTGACGGTTTTACTCTCTACCCGCGCCCACCCGACGATCCCTCTAAATTTCCAAATTTGGAGCTGACTCCCATGAGGTAAGGATAAAAAATAAATAAATAAATAAATAAATAGAAGGAAAAAGACCCCTCTCACAAATTCCTATTAGGATCATATGAATCCCTCCTAGTGACAATTCCTTAGGCATCACACCTAGCTTCCTGTAGGCATCAAACCAAGGGTTAATGTTTCATCACACAATCCTAAAGAGAAGAAAGCATGACATCTTTTTAGGGTTTGGGAGAAAGCCCAAAACCAAAATCAAACAAAGGTAATTTTCATTCATCAACCTCAAACTTTTGGTAATACAACTTTTGAACAGGCCCCAAAAATAATTTTAAAAAATTTAAAACAAAGCTCAAAGACTTGAAGAACAAGCCAAGACCTTGTAAACTAAGAAGACCCAAACTAAACCCAAAAGAGCCAAAAATAATGAAAATAAAAATAAAAATAAAATACCCAAATGTATTGAAAGCCCACAAAACAAAGCTCATACATGACCCAACCAGACCAAACCCAATTATACAAAGCTTCAATTGGGCCCCACATCATCCAACATATGCCAAATCTTGAGGCTTGGGCCTTAGAACCCTCCTTTCCACACTTTTTATATACTTGCCACTGATCTCTATCAAGGGGTCATTTTTTTTTTTTCAATTCAATTCCTTCATTTGTTCCTTTTCTCAGTTGGAAGTATATCCATATAAGAAGGATGATGTATTAATGGTCCAATTTTGATTGGCCTAAAGTCCCCTCTCTAATATAAAAAAAAAAAAAAATCTAGTGGGAAAAAATTTATAATGGGAGACATTTGAAGATAAAAATGCCAAGTACAAATGTCAATACTCCAAATTTCTGCCAAATAAGGGGATAACCCACAATGTTTATGATCTGCTTTAGTGATTCCAAATTCCATGTATACATATCTATTTTCAGCAATGAAGAAAAGGTGACTGATCCAGCCCATAATGCCATAGGACAAGAAATTTTAAAGTTTTTTCACTAACGTTAATAAAAAAAGACAGCTGGGAAATGCCTAAATATTAAAATATATCTGTGATCTCAATGACCTTCTATTGTCTCTAATATGTGCATTCCTTCGATTACAACTTTGTATTTAATGTATTAGTTGTCGGTGATCCAATGGAAAATGCTGGTTTTGATTTTATTATGTGAGTAAAGTTCAGTGACTCTAGTTCTACTGATTTTATCATGGATGCCGTAGAAACAACTTTTTTGCTTCTGAATTTTCTGGCCATCATCTTGCATATTTATTTTCGAATATTAATGAATGCCATAGCTTTTACTTTAATATTTCTTAAGTTTGCCATAACTTTCTTGATTTGTTATCTTTAGTTTAGAGTTTCCTTTTTGTATACCTCCCATGTAAAGGTGTGTTTTGCCCTTAGTTCTTCTTTAATGAAATACACTTTTAGGGCTAGTTGTAGAACATATTTTGAAATACTAACCGTTGGATTAGATAGCCCTCTTCTGAATGTCATGTTTGCCAAAACTCACGGTGATCCAACGGTCGGTTTTTGAAAATTGTCATAATGAAAAACTTTAACTTTTTTGTTCTTCAAAATGTCACCACTTTTTCTGAATCGGATTTTTCAAACACCAACCGTTGGATCACCGTGATTTTTGGCAAACATGACTTTCATAAGAGGGGTATTTAATTTAATTTTTTTTTTGTATTATTTTCATACAAGCAGGACATCTTGACCTCTCCCATTTTATATTTTTCATAAAATTTGTTACTTATAAAAAATAATAAAGGAAAAAAAAAAAAAGATGCATTAAATGTGATTAAAAGATGTCAACAACATGCAACCACAACAAGAAAGAATTTGCTAAGAAGAACATTAGAGGACATGTCGAACCCTAGATTTGGATTTGGATTTGGATTTGGATTTGGGATATGAATTTTTAGATTCAAGGTGGTATGGATTTCTGAATCACACTTCCCAGCTATCATTTCAATTAAATGTGTTGGGGGTTTGACTGTCCACAGATTTCGCTACAAACCAAAACTGCATCGTATAAAGTTTTTCCAAACAATGGATATGGGTTTGGGAAGGGAACCCACTCCACAACCAAAGAAAACTAAAAAGAACATACTTGTGTATTTTAGGGGCAGCATACACAATGATCTTCAGAGGTAAAGAGAAAAACCTGAAGAGCAGCAGGACCAACTCTCCATGTATCCACTTGCCATTTGACTTGTCCCCCTGCATTGATAACACGCTCTCTCTCCTCAAGACAGCTTGCGACATGATCCTACTACGTCAAAGTCAATTAGTTTGAGAAAAGTACCATGCAGAAATAGTAAGCCAAAGAACCGAACAGAATCTAAGCTCAGTCACAAGGATGTTTTGAGTAATAAGAGTTGAATAAGCAGTCAGTTGACGAAACAAGTCCCAGCTCACCTTACTTAAAGCAAAGGGATGACCAGCCCGACATAAGATTGTCCTGCAATCACCAGCATTAGCAACAAAAAGCTTATTTCTAACTATAAGAGCAGTGACCGCAGTGCAACCAGGATGCCAGTCTTTCTGAATAGCTCCCTTGGATTTACGCTGGGAATCCAGTTCTGCTCTAAATGCGACATCTGTCTTAATGAATGCTTCAGATAATGCGTCAGAGGGACTGCATTGATATATAAAACAAGTTGTTCAAATATACATATATAATAAGTATATGAAATAAAAGGATTGGCAAGAAAACTACAATGGGTAAACACCTGCTCGTCAATCCCAGAGTGTGTAGAAATCCTGGTAGAGCTCGAGCTGAAAATTCAGCAGCTGCTGCGCCTGCAAGGGTTCTTGTCACATCAATTGCATTATAATGTAACAAAAGCTCCAGCATCAGGTGTTTTTGAAAACAAATTAAAAGAAGAATGACTTCTAAGGCCACTAAGAATCTTCCAGATGACAGTTTGAAGGGAAAATAGTGATAGTGATAAAAAAAAAATAAAAATAAAAATAAAAAAACCAGGACTTTAACTGAATGTTGCTCTTACTCTTTAAATTCCCCTAAAACAGCTGGAAGTCACAAAAACTAGAACATGATCTAGAAACTTGTATTAAAAATTGATAAATGGATATGATTCAAAAGTTTAACTACAACTCACTTCTCCTTCATTAATTCTGAAGTGTACGTATCACCAGTATTTACTTCTTTTCTTTTTCCAATTTTGCAATGGTTGAAATTACCCACCACATTGCTTTGGGAATTGGGACTATGAAATGCAATGCTAATTTTCACAAAATACAATATTCTGATGTATAATTATTAGAATCGCAACTGACAAGTATTTGCTCACAATAAGTTGTTGTCTTCAAAAATCATCTTCTTTTGAGAGAAACAGTCAACGAGAAAAAGAAAATATAAAAATATGAATTTTCTTTTGGGAAAACACATTTCATGTAATCTCTAAATGGTCCTTTCTAACTACTTCCAAAAGGAAAATGGTGCAATTTTTAAGAAATCACTTCAATTTTTTAACTACTGTCAGAGCAAATTGTATAACATATAGGTCTCATGATCACCAAATTAATTTCCTACTGAGTTAATCCATTCTTTCTTCAGTTTGGTCCCAAGTGCACCCTTAGTATTTAAGGTAAATTATCTTTTAGTTCACCTCGATGACCATCAAAGATACCAAACACATGGATATCCTTTTCATTGCACAAATGGGGAATAAGAAAGTATGTATCCTCCATAGTCTCCCTTCTCCCGCATGTAGAAAAGGATCCCCAAGAAAGTACTGGACGATATGCAAGAGGCTCATCTGATGAATCAAACCAAATTCTCCCACCAGAATTTGCTGCAAGAGAAGCACTCTTGGAGAAATGTTCTCCCTGAGTAAACCAGTTAATACTCTCCCGATAAGTTTGATGATTGTTGGTGTCATTTATAAGCTGATCATCAGGAGAAGTAGAAGGTTCACCGAAGGCCTTTTCCTCTTCCTTCACTGTCTTTCTGTATTCCAAGATTGGATTAAGTTCCACAATTATATCATTGAAAGAAGGTCTCTTCAGAGGATTTGCATCCCAACACCTCTGTATGAATGATAGTAAGCCTGCTGGTGCACCCGTCTCAAGCCCAGCAAGAGCAGGTCGCAATCCTTCAGACACCACAGCTGCTGTAAGTTGCTGCTCAGTATAGTTCATTTCCAGCACAGTATGGGCCTGCCGGCAGTATATACATCATGCACCAATAAGCCACCACTGATTTTGCAAGGACAAATTGAGGAGTCAAGCCATTAAGAGTAATTTATTGATGTTAGAATATGAAGATGAAATATATCAGGTATATCTATTTCAAAAGTTTTAGATGTCCACACAAACACCAGAGAGACAAAAACAAAACAAAACGGAACAAAAAAAAACTGAAACCAATTAAGCCCATAAGAAAAATGCACCATGCGTACACACACACACACACACACACACACACACACAAATATATAACTAATGTCTTGCAGAAAAAAAAAGGATTATGGTATGTGAAGCAAGCTATAAGATGGCTTTAAGAGGAATCCTGTTTGATGTTGACATGAATTATTAGGCAGCATAGTGTAGTAAACATAAAAGATGGTTTAGGGGTGGTGGATGATGGAGAATTAAATGATAATCTCTGTCCAATAGCTTCTAGATGAAATGGAATGAATGCTTTATCATAAAGCCATCCAAAAAGAAACTCATCATTCTTCTGTAGGCTTGCAATATAATTGAGGAAAATAATATAAATTTTGAGGTCTTTTGTTTTCAATCATTATATTAGAGGGCAAAAGATTCATCTCCGCTAATTTAGCCTTATCCCTATTTGAAGTTGCCTATACAGATCTTGTAAGCCCATTCTCCTCTACTTTGTAACGTATCACCCTTAAAAACATAAAATGAACAGAACAGCAAAAAGTAGCAAGGTGTTTTAAATCCGCCTACTAGTTGATAGTTGGGGGTTTAAGTAGGACCTTTACTGTTCAATAAAACATAGAGAATTAGGTACAGAAAAAAGAGGTGGGATGAAAACCCTACTATGCAAAGAAAAAGGACTACAGGGGCTTACAATAAAATACACACACACACACACAAAAAGCACTATTTTGTGCCAATCAGCCCAAAATCTAATACCAAACAGACCAGTCCAATCAATATTTATAATAAACTTTAATGTCTAGGAATCAGCCTTTGATTGGTTGGCAACAAGCTTGGAGCAAAAGTTGGTGCTTCTGTAGGTGGCAGTAGTGGTGGCGGACGGAGTCATGGTGGTTGTTTGGAGGTAGCTATGGTGCAAGATGCGGTCATGGAAGCGGAGAGGACGGTGATGCCACTCTGTATCATTTTTTTATGCATGAATAGGAATCCACCAAGAAGAGAAAATCAGTAAATTCCTTTCCATCGTGTCATTCCTTTTGAGACTTTCTTGGTGGTTTGATTTTACGCAGAATGGAATAGTAGAACAAGTTTGGTGTTCCCAACACCAAATAGTTAAGATAAGGCTTAATTAAATTGTACTCACTAAAACATGGGACTATAGAAATGTTCTTTCTTTTGGTCTATAACTTTCTCAATAATAGATAACTTAGAAGGAATCGAAATGCTGGACTTAAGATAACTTTCCCTTACTACCAGGGAATTAATGATGAAATTTATGTGAGCTGTACATAATATTTAGTATTATTTTGTAGAGTTGACTTTCCATAATTTATTAGTTTCCATGTATTAAGAGTTTCTATGTTTCATAGTTTTCTATATTTTGTAGAGTTGACTTTCCATAATTTTGTAATAGCTTCTCTATAAATTCTAGGTTTGTAATCATATTGAATAAACTTTGAATAAGAAATCTTCTCTTAAAGATAGTTTTCATGGTATCAGAGCCCTAGGGCTATTACTTCTTCTTTCTCTCTTTGCTGCCTTTTTCTTTCTCTCTTTGCTACAGTACCCCGCTACAGTACCTCGCTACAGTAACCCGCTACAGTACCGCTATAGTATTTTTTTTTTCCTTCATTCCCTTTTCCTCTTCTCTTGGTTAAGCTTGATTTGCATTATTTTTTGAATTACTGTTTCACCTGGTTAAGCATGGCCAACGAGAAAATTCAAACAATTAGCATCCATTTGAATGAGACTAACTACTCCTATTGGGCCAACGTTATGGAAAACTTTCTTCTTGGTCGTGGACGGTGGGGGTACATTGACAAGACTAATCCAAAACCTATGGATCCTAAAGTTGATGGATATGTTTCGAATCTAGCCAAATGGAAGATGGAAAATGCTCAGGTTCTTACTTGGCTTCACAATTCGGTGGAACCAAGTATTGATCAAAATTTTTCTAAGTTTGATTCTACTCATTTGGTTTGGGAATATCTTCGCGACCTCTATCTGGAATCCAACTATGTTCGAGAATATGAAATCGAAGGTCATATTCGGACTGCCAAACAGGGTGCGAAATCGATTCAAGCATTCTATACTGAGATGACTCACTTTTGGGATCAGTTGGCCCTCATGGATCCATCTGACTTGCTAAGTATGGATAGCTATCTCCAAAAGAGGGATCGTCAGCGCCTCACTCAATTCTTGATGGCTCTTCGGGACCAGTTTGAACCCCTTCGAGGGGCTATTATGCACCGGGTACCTCTCCCTTCTCTTACTGCAACAGTACGAGAGCTCATTGCTGAGGAGACTCGTCTCAAGTTGTGTCAACCTAGTTCTTCATATGCTTCTGTGTTTGTTGCCGCTTCACGAGCACCGTTACTTCCTACACCACCTGGTCCTATCATCAAGGTTACTGGAAAACCAAAACCTCGTGTGGCTACCGATGAATGCAGTTTTGTCACCAAAAAGGGCATTGGAAACATGCTTGCCCTAAACTAGTTGCTCCGCGCCTATCTCAATTTCAGTCACGCCCTCGAGCTGCTCTTGCTGCTCTACCCATTGGTAGCCCAACCCCATCCATGTTTGACCAATTTCAGCAATTTCAGGATTGGCTCGCATCTCAAACTCAGTCATAGGCTTCTGCTATGTCCACTCTGCACTCAGGTTTGAGTAATTTTGATTCTTTAGGTATTTCTTCCACCACTTGGATATTTGATTCTGGTGCCTCTCATCATATGACTCAAAACCTATCTCTTCTTAAAAATTATGTCCCTCCATCTTCTCCTATTACCATAGCCACTGCAAATGGATCTCACATGCATGTTAAATTCTCTAGCTCCTCTCTCTCTATTCCTAATGTGTTTTTTGTTCCTCAATTGTCAATTAGTTTGCTTTCTATAAGTCAATTATCTGATTCTGGTTTTGATGTTATCTTTTCTTCTTTGACTTGTGTTGTGCAGGATCGGGTATCCAAGAAGCAGATTGGGACAGGGCATAGAAATGGTGACTTATATGTGGTGGATTCTCTTCAGCTTCCCGAGTCCAGTTTTTCTTTTGCTTTATCTTCATTTTCTCTTACCAATAAGTCTTCTCCTTTTTATCTATGACATGCTAGATTAGGCCATGTGTCTAGTGCTCGTTTAGAAAGTCTTGTTAAGTCTGGCCATTTAAGCAAAGTCCTTATTGATGATATTCGAGATTGTAGTGACTGTAAACTTGCAAAAATGAAGGCTTTGCCATTTAATAAAAGTATGTCTATTTCTTATTCACCATTTGCACTTGTTCATACTGATGTGTGGGGTCCTTCCCCGGTAACTACTAAGGGTGATTCTTCTTATTACGTTTCATTTATTGATGATTATAGTAAGTTCTATTGGGTTTATCTCATGTCTCATAAATCTGATTTCTTTCACATTTTTAGAGAATTTCACTCTATGATTCAAAACCAATTTTCCACGACTATTAAAGTTCTTCGTTCTGACTTGGGGGGTGAATATTTTTTAACAGAATTTACTGATTTTCTTCTTAACATGGGCATTTCTCATCAGTCTTCTTGTGCTGATACTCCTGCACAAAATGGTGTTGCTGATCGGAAACATCACCACATTCTTGACACCACTCATTCTCTTCTTATTTCTTCTTCTGTTTCCTCTGTCTTCTGGGGTGAAGTTGTTCTCACTGCTGTCTATCTCATTAATCGTATACCTACTCCTCTTCTTTCTGGTTTGTCTCCCTATGAAAAACTATTTTGTCAACCTCCAAATTATTCTCTTCTTAAGGTATTTGGATGTACTTGCTTTGTTCTTCTTCCTAAACAAGCTCGTACTAAACTTAGTGTTCGGTCTGTCTTATGTGTCTTCTTAAGCTATAGTTCCTTTCAGAAAGATTTCCGTTGCTATGATCCCCTTTCTAAAAAATTGTATGTCTCTCGTCATGTTGCCTTTTTTGAACGTGTTCCTTTCTTTTCTATTCCTCCTTGCATAGTTCCTATTAGTAAAGAAGATCTTGTCTCTATTGATCCCTTTCCTTCCTCTGTCCCTCCAGATGAGTATATTTTTTATTTGGATTCTTCTATTGTCCCTCATATTTCTTCTAATGCTTCTCATTTTGACTTTCCTTCTTTTCCATTTGTTTATTCTCACCGGACTTCTTCTCCTCATCTCTCGTTCAACACCCTTTCTGATGTTCTACCAACTACTGACTTAGATACTGATGGTCCGCCAACACGCCGGTCCTCCCGCCTTCGTCGCCTTCTGGTAAGACTTGGTTTTTCTAATACTTGTTATTCTCTCTCTTTTCGGAGTTTTCTCACTTCTGTACATTCTTATTATGAGCCTCGATCCTATAAGGAAGCCTATTCTGATCCTAATTGGATTGATGCTATGTAAACTGAATTGGATGCTCTAAATAAGACTGGTACTTGGGATTTGGTTCCGTTACCTGCAGATAAGAATCTTGTTGGATGTAAATGGGTGTATAAGGTCAAGACAAATTCTAATGGCTCTTTAGAGAGATACAAAGCTCGGTTAGTTGCCAAAGGTTTTTCTTAAGAGTATGGTGTTGACTATGAGGAAACCTTTGCCCCTGTTCCCAAGATGACTATTGTTCGTACTCTGATTTCTGTGGCCGTTGTTCGTCATTGGCCTCTTTTTCAGCTTGATGTGAAAAATGCTTTTCTTAATGGGTTCTTATCTGAGGAAGTGTATAGGCGTCCTCCCCTTAGTCTTCTTCATATATCAGGATTGGTGTGTCGTCTTCGTCGAGCCCTATATGGTCTTAAGCAGTCTCCGCGTGCTTGGTATGATCGTTTTCAGACCACTATCTCTCAAATCGGCTTCACTCCGAGTACTTATGATTCTGCCTTGTTTATTCGCCATACTTCTACTGGTCTGGTTGTTATTCTTCTGTATGTGGATGATATGATCATTACTGGTTCTGATATTTCTGCTATCGATGCGGTTAAACGTCATCTTTTTGCTGAATTTGAGATGAAAGACTTAGGACCCCTTCGTTATTTTTTGGGCATTGAAGTTGCATCCTCTCCTTCTGGTTATTTGCTCTCTCAGGCTAAGTATGCTAATGAGTTGATTCATCGGGCTCAATTGACTAATTCTAAGTTTGTGGATACTCCTATGGAGTTGAATGCCAAATTCTCTACTTCTGATGGTGTGCTTTTGGATGATCCTACCCCCTATAGAGAGCTTGTTGGTTGTTTAGTCTACCTCACTGTGACTCGACCTGACATTGCTTATGCAGTTCATATTCTGAGTCAGTTTGTTTCTGCTCCTCGCTCTACTCATTGAGGTGCTCTCATGCGCGTTCTTCGCTATATCTGTGGCATTATCTTTCAGAGTTTGCACTTATCGTCTTCTCCTACACTTGAGTTGAGGGCTTATACTGATTCTGATTGGGCTGGTGATGTTAATGATCGCAAATCCACTTCTGGCTTCTGTGTCTTTCTCGGTGATTCTCTTTTCTCCTAGAAGAGCAAAAAGCAGACTGTGGTTGCTCGTTCTACTGCTGAAGCTGAATATCGTGGGATGGCTCAGGTTACCGCTGAGGTGATATGGCTTCGATGGTTGCTTTCTGACTTGGGTGTTTCTGTCTCTCCTTCTACCCCTCTTTATTGTGATAGCCAGAGTGCCATTCATATTGCCCACAACACAGTCTTTCGTGAACGTACCAAACATATTGAGATAGACTGTCATTTTATCCGTCAGCATGTTCAAGCTGGGACTATTAAGCTTTTTCATGTTTCATCCGCTTTCCAGCTGGCCAATTTCTTTACTAAGACTCACACATCTGCTCGGTTTCGTTTCTTACTTGACAAACTCTCGATGCTCTCTGCGCTTGCATCATAAGTTTGAGGGGGGGTGTGAGCTGTACATAATATTTAGTATTATTTTGTAGAGTTGACTTTCCATAGTTTATTAGTTTCCATGTATTAAGAGTTTCTATGTTTCATAGGTTTCTATATTTTGTAGAGTTGACTTTCCATAATTTTGTAATAGCTTCTCTATAAATTGTAGGTTTGTAATCATATTGAATACGCTTTGAATAAGAGATCGTTCTTCTCTTAAAGATAGGTTTCAATTTAAGCCTGTAAATTATATATGTAATCATACTTTCTGACCCAGAACTCATGAGAACGGTTCTCATAGAAAACAGATGGTTCTCATATTCAACGGTTGAGCTTTTATCAAAGGTATACAGTGCATACTTACAGATTACGAGGCAGAAACTACCAATAATCAAGTGGGTCTGTATCACATTCAAAATTTTATTAAATACATGATAACATAAACATAGTCTAAAGTTTTCTTGGAGATGATGGAAAATGATTTATGCATTACACCTTCAAAATAGATGAATAGTTTCTACATGTGGATTTATATACATTCACTAATAGAATGATGATTATGCATGCATCAAGCTATTCATAGAAAGTCAAAATTAAGGCATATTTAATAAAAATAAACAACAAACATGATATAATTAAGAAAAGCTAACCTGGGCTTCTGCACGAAGATCCGTATATGGGACAACACCAGTAAGAAGCTCACTAGAATAGGTTGGAACCAAAATTTCATGTTAATGGGAGAGAAAATAGATAAGTAATGTTTGCTGCATATGTTTCTATATTACAATGATTCAAAAAACTGAACAATTATAGGACACTGCAAGAGATTCAAGCTACCGATACAACAAAGTAAGCTGTCCAGCATAAAACTCTGGCTCTGACTAAGATGACGCAAATATTTCAAATTCAAAATTTTTAGTTTGGCAAGTTGAACCAAAAAGAAAGATTTTTCCAACCATATCAAATTTGGTATCTAGACCTTGCCAGGCAAGATGATTTTCTTGATGAAGATCTACTCCCTGATGCAGATGGTGTTAGAGATATGCCCTAAAACCAATCCTAAAGAGCATATCAGTTTCATATTATAATAATTAGAAGGTAAATTATGTCTTGTATATTTAATATTATATATGATAAAAGTCCATGAATGAATGATAAGAGAATTTACATCTCAAGCTGTTGAGATGGAGAAACTGATATTTCTCATAAACATTTATTCTAAAGAGTTCCTACTCATAGGTTTATTAAAGAGGACATTTTATAAACCACTAAGAGTAGCACAGATTTAAACTAACTCCAATGGGAGGATAGGTAGTCTTTCCTATCAGTGTAATGACACTTTAGTTAATCTGTGGGTGCATATTAGAGAATATGTACACTGAACATGATCTGCAAGAATGTTCCTATGGAGATTAAGTCAAATGAATATTCTTTTGTTACGTCCATTTAAATTGGTAATCCTTAGACCTGAGACACCATAGCTATCTTATGCATAGGTTGCTAGGGTTTGATAGTATCTCGTACAGCCTTAACCATAAGGTTGTAATCGGTACTCATTGGCTCTAATAAGTTATGCATAAAGATAGATAAGTGTGCAATAAGGAATCATCACTCTCACTTGATGAGAGAGAATGTCAGGATTAGTTCACAAAGATAATTCTCAAAGTGAATCTCTAGCCAGAGTGATAGGTAAACAGTGAAAAGAGTTTCACTGCATTTACCTTATTGAGATTATATTTTGTGGAACATATATCAAGTTGTTAAGATAGGGTTTGACCGATAACCATACCTATTATCTTAATAGTGACATTAGGAGATGAATGATTAAGTAACATGAAGGGTTCACATAGTTCTGCTATTCACCCAAACCTAGGGTACGTCATAATATGTTGCTAGATGTCACTCATGACTAGTGAAGGCCTAATGGTAAGTGTTATCATTGAGGGCAAAATTAGAATTGTTCCAATCGAACCAAAAATAGAATGTTTCTATTTTAGGGAACATGAGATGTCCCGAACCACTACTATGTTGGGGTGAATCCAATGGGTCACACACAAACAAAGGACATAAGTGAGTCCAGAGGCGGATCCAGGAATTCCATTCAGGGTGGGCACCTTTTGTATTTTGATTTCAAACTTTAATATATATAATACAAAAAAAGACCAAAAACCAAAATACATTGTTTATATAAACAAAAAGTAACAAACAAGAGGCTTATCATAAGGATTTAAAACGTAGATAAGGATTTAAAACAAAAATGAGGGTGGACACTTTAGCAAATCTATATTATTTGAATTTATATATACCTACTAATTTTTTTTTAAAAAAATTTGAGGGTGGGCACGTGCCCACCCTGGTCACAAGCTGGATCCGCCCATGAGTGAGTCTCTTAAATTAAAGAGAGAAAGGAATTCTAATTTATAATTAAGCATGTGCCTTATTATTAATGGTTAATAATTAAGGAGTTAAATTATAAATAAGAAAGTATTAAAAGGAAACCCTAGAGGTTCTCTATAAATACAAGGTGATGGGACAAGCTAGCACTAAGCCACTCACTCATCATTAAGAGAAGAGACAAAAATAGAAGAGATGAAACCCCTAGGCCGTGAGCTATAGTGGAGCATTCTCTTTTTCTCAATTTTCGTGCCCTCCTCTACCCTCTCCTAGCTTGTGAAGTGCAAGGTTCTTGAGGTTTTGTGTTCGTGTGAATACTATCAGAGGCTTCATCCACTTTGAAGCTCGCGACAAAGGCTACCACAAGGAAGCCAAGTAAGTTTATTTAAAGTGTTTAAACATATATACTTGTATGTATAAACTCATGACTCTATGCTTGAATGATTCTGGAATGTTTGTGATAATTGGATTCATTGTTTCAAAAATTTTATCGTATAACTTCCGCTACGAATCCATGTATGTTACCTTCTTTCAGATGGAGTTGGGAAAATTAAAGTAGCCAAAGGGATTAACCTACTACAAGCTGAATTATGTGGTTCTAAAAAGAGCAGCCAAAAGAATAATAGAAAATAATTATTATAATTTTAAAGTCAGATGAAAGAAAAATGTTATGTACTAATCTTCTCTCTGCCTATGTCGCTTCTCGAGAACAAGATCAAGAAGCCTCTGAATTTTTTAAGGCAATTGTAGGAGACATCAGCTATCCTATGGAACTGATGATGGACGCAAAAGAGATGGACCCCAGCTCCTTTAATGAAGAACTTGGATTTTCTAAATTCATTGAACAACGTAGCACTTACCAACATCAATAATGCCCTTTGAGGGGTAATTCCAATCTCTACAGGGAATGGTTTGAAGATTTTTCTGGACTGCCCGACTCCAATCTTTCCTAGACACATGTACCAGAAATTTCCTATCTTTTGCAAAAGCAAACTGATGAACCACATGGGTGGCTCATATTATCAAGTTTGAAAAAAATCAAAAAAAGAGGATATGGTTGGAAAATCATCTGTTATAAATCTTTTGTAAAAAAGGAGTGAAACGTGGTAGCCTTTAGGAAATATTGTCTGCAAGACAAAAGGTCTTCTAGTTTTATTAAATATCTTCTATTTTATTAGTGAGTCATGTCCTCTTTTCTGAACCTTATCACTTAGGAAGTGGAGGCCCACTTCTTTGTTTCTTCTATAAAAGAGAGAAGCTGTCCAATTGTAAGGTATCGAGTAAGTAGGGAGTGAGTCTTGAAGTGGCCAAGTGAGAGTCTGTCAATAGTTTCTAAAGCATTTGTAATGATTCAAGATTTCCGAAGGATATATATGTAAGTTTATGTACTTTATTTTCCTTACGGTTCTAGAACTTCAGTTCAATTCCATTCAATTTGCACCTCTATTAGGCACGAGAATCACGTGTAAGCCAACCTAAGATATATATGTAAGTTTATGTACTTATTTTCCTTTCGGTTCTAGAACTTCGGTTCAATTCCATTCAACTTGCACCTCTAATAGGCACAAGAATCACATGTAAGCCTACCTAAGTGGTAGTTGGACACAGGCTTAGAACCAATGGCAAGGCCTAGGAATGTAATTTTGCAGGGCCATAAAGCCTTCTTACTACTTATAGCCACAAGCCTAGCCGACAACTTATCATTGGGTCCACCACAAATACAATGTGGTGCACACTCAAGGAAACATGTGTCCAAAGAACAAAGGCAGCCCTTTTCACTCTTAACTTGGACAAGGACTTAGGTAGCAAGCACCCCCAATGACCTCAAGGTTAGCCACCCACCTCAGCAAGCCTCCAACTCTAGCTACCACACCAAAAACCTATACCCAGTCATTGTTAGTGGCACCAAGCACAGCCCAAGCTTCTGGGCCTAACCATCAAATAAGCAACCGTTGAACATCATGGAAAATGCATGCAATGCCCCCAAAACAGACCTCAACAGTGTGCTTACCTTGGTATCCAACTTAAACAAGATTCCATGTTTACATTTGACGTAGATCAATTCTCATACTCATCAAGAATCAAGAAAAATTAAGCTAGCATTGAAGAATTACAGCTGGAAAATACAAAGACAGCAAAACAGTAGCTATAAAACTCTGTTAAAAATCTTGCACTTCTGGAATCTAACAAAATATTATATAAAAACTGACTTCTCTAACCACTAGACAGGTTTTTATAGAGATTCTAACAATCTAATAACTCATAACTTCTTGTAAGTTGTAACTAATTCTCTAACAACCAGTATGAGAAATACTAAAGGCACATGGTTGTTACAAGAAGTAAATGACATAAGTAGTACTAAAGTTAGATTAATTTTTAGTATGGTTGTCATTTACTTCTTGTAACAGCCATGTGGCTTTAGTATGTCTCATATTAGTTGTTTTAAACTTAGTTACAAGTTGTTATGAATTGTTAGATCATTAAAATTTCTATAAATACCAGTCTAATGGTTAGAAAAGCCAGTTTTTAAATGATATTTGTTGACTTTCAGATCTGGACAAATCTATAGTAGAGCATTTGCTCT
Organism: Hamamelis virginiana; assembly: GCA_017140935.1. Lineage (NCBI taxonomy): Eukaryota > Viridiplantae > Streptophyta > Magnoliopsida > Saxifragales > Hamamelidaceae > Hamamelis > Hamamelis virginiana. The sequence continues at coordinate 43,235 of JAESVK010000892.1, read as the reverse complement.
CTGTACTTGCTGTTTTACAGCATTTTCTTGTAATTCCAACCTTGTTCTTCAATTTTAATGAGAATTCTCTTTGATTCTTGTTGATTTGATTTTCAATTTACATCAACATGACATTTGCCAAATGGGCAGGCATCTCTCACAGAGGGTGGCTCGTGCCACTAGGCCAAGAAGTAGGGGTGTGCAACGGTTGAGACCGAACCGATTTTACTAAACTGAAAGTATAAATAAGGAAAGATACTTACATAATTATCTTTCAAACTATTTGAGAAATACCAACTTCTTACTACTATTCATAGACTTCAAACTTGAGAACTCACACTGACTCTCTCTCCTCGATGCCTTTACAAATGAGAGACCCTTCCTTATATGGATATCAGATGCCCTTCAGAGAAGGATTTCACTCTCTACATTTCCCACATAGCCTATCTTCTTAAAAACAAAAGTACACCACTTAATACAATGACACATCATAAAGAAGACTACTTGACTCATCAACTTTTTAACCATACACGTAGCTTCTTTTTATGACAACTTTGACTTATAAAAATAAAGTAATAAACTACAATAGATTCATGTTGACGAGGCAGCATGCAGACGTGTGGGCTTACGTCATGCATTTTGGACTTTTCTGGTACATGTGTCCTGGATAGCTTGAAATCGGCCAGTCAAGAAAAATCTACAAACAATCCCTATAGAGATTAGGGCTCCAATGTATTGTCGAGGTTGGCAATAGCAACGTCGTCCAGTGAATTGAGAAAATCAAGCTCGGCATCAAAGGAAGAGAGTTAAGGTCCACCAAAAGAAAACTTGAGCAGGGATTATCGAGGCCTTGACTCTTCACAAAAAGATAGCCCGAGTCTGCATAAATCCTTTTACATTGAGTCAGCAACTTTGTAGAGAAACTTACCCATGGAAGAATTTAGGTGTATAGGAGATTTAGTCAATCAAACTATAGATTATAGACATTTAGCTCATATTCCAAATAAAGATTCTAATTTAGGTAATGTTAGTAGAACTCTAAATTATATAATGGATAATATATCTAGTATTTGGTGTAAAATAGGTAATGTTGAAAAAACCCAAGAAAAAATCCATGAAAAATTAGTCTAGGTAAAATAGAAAATATAGACTTAAAAGAAGAAACAAAAAATTTACTCTTAAAAGTAGAAGATAATTTGGGAAAGAACTCTGAAATTATCCCTAATGAATATTTGTTACCTAGTTCCAGTGTAACTAATGAAAAACCAAGACTTTATTATGGAACTAAAATTAAGATGTTTAAAACAAACAAACATCTAAAAGACTTTGAAGATATCAAAGAAATTTTAGAGTGTTGGAAATCAAGATATATTAAAGAAGATGATTTTGATGAAAGAAATAAACTCTTAAATCAAATGCAAGAATTATATTCTGCTAATGAAACCTTAATGGCAGAAAATGACTATGAGTTAGCCTTCCAAACAGAAGACTACTCAGATTCAGATTCAGATTCAGATTCAGATTCAGATATTCAGATTCAAATTCAGATTCAAATGTATCTTTTAATGCTACTAGCATAAAAGAAAAAACTTCTTATGAAGAACCTGAATCAAGTGGTAAAAAATACGTATTAACTGAAGAAGAAGAAAATTTTAATAATTCAGAAAATCCAGAAATTAAAAATGAAGAGACTCCTAAGAAGAAAAAATAAAAGCTGAAGGAGATGATTTTATGGATGAAGACTTCGTAGAAAAAGGTCGAAGAGATAATTGGGAATCTCCATGGTACGAAGATATTAATAAAAATGAGGAAGGTTCTACCTCAGAACCTAATCCCACAACAACCACTAGGTCAAATTTACATAAAATTAATGTAGCTGTAGGTGGAACATACTTGGATATAAAAAAATGTAAGACTTCAAGGATTATAATCAAGCAATCCATGATTGGGCACAATCTATGTCCGTTGTGGTAAGTAATTATAGAAGCACATGGCCAAAAGAAAGATTTCTAGATTATTTGTGTGCTACTCATACAATTTCTGAGAAGATGGGAAAAATCAGATGAAGGAAAACTAGAAAAAGAAAGCCTTCTAAATAGTTTTAAAACTCTATATCATATTTTAAATGATTTTGCACAAATTCAAAGGAGAGAATTTTGTGGAATTAAATTAGAAGATTTGGAGGAACAACATATTGAATATATGTTAACCAAATCTAGAATATATAATATTTGCGAATTCAAACAATTTGCAAAAATTTCTAGAAGCAAAACACTTAGAAATTCAATAATTTATGAAGTTGAATCAAAATCAGAAAGTGAAAGTAAGCCAGAACTCATTTTCATGATGACTGGTTGTAAAGACACAAAAGAAATATTTAAAGCAATTCCATCAGAGGAACTTCACAAAATAAAACTTGGAGATGTCATAGGTGAAGAAACAACATTAGATGAATCTAAGTTAAGCAAGATTAAATGTGGAAATCCATGATTTGGTTCCTAGTTTCTAGGAATTTGCTGCTGAAATTAGTTTGATTTGTTTCCTAGAATAAAGGGATATGGGTATTATTCCACCCAATTCCCTAATTAGCTCCTTGATTACAGGAAGTGATTCACTCCTTCCTTGCTATATATATGTGTATGTTTTATTTAGAAAATAATGAGAATCATAGAATTTCATTCTCAAAAACCACATGGTATCAGAGCCACCTCTGAAACCTTAGAAAACTCTCTTTCCGATGACCAAATACGGTATGGCCACAGAAAAACAAGGCTCATCTTCATCAGAAGTGACTTCTGGCTCCGAAGCTCCTGTTCCCAGCAACCATGGCGGATCAGATGACATCTCTCTTCCCATTACAGGTTATAAGCTGAATGGGAACAACTACCTCCAGTGGTCGTAGTCCGTCAAGATGTACATCTGCGGAAAGGGAAAAGATGAGTACCTTACCGGCGAAGTCGTTCCTCCACAGGCTGGAGATCCAAAATTTAAAACCTGGAAGACCGAGAATAATATGGTTATGTCTTGGTTAGTCAATTCAATGACTAACGAAATTGGAGAGAATTTCTTGCTCTATAATACAGCTCATGAAATCTGGGATGCAGCAAAAGAGTTCTACTCGAGCAAAGAAAATACTTCGGAGATTTTTGAAATTGAAACCACTCTTCATGATCTCCGTCAGGGAGATTTTTCCGTCACCCAATACTACAACCTCCTTTCCCGCTACTGGCAACAATTGGATGTGTTCGAAGAACATCAATGGGGCTGCACCAATGATGCAAAGAAATTCAGAGAAATCGTCGAAAAGAAAAGAATATTTAAATTCTTGATGGGACTCAACAAAAATTTAGATGAGGTTCGAGGACGGGTACTAGGAACGAAACCTTTGCCAAGCATTCGAGAAGTTTTTTCTGAGGTCCGCCGAGAAGAGAGCAGAAAGAAAGTAATGATGGGGGAATCCGCTGCTGTTCCGATTGCCGAAAACTCCGCTCTGGCCACTCGAGGAATCCAACACCCCAATAATGACAATCGGCAAAGAAAGGGGAGACCGTGGTGCGATCACTGCCGAAAACCAGGTCATACCTGTGAGGCTTGCTGGAAAATACACGGCAAACCTGCAGATTGGAAGCCCTCGAGACCAACTCTAGACAAAGAAAGCCGAGGAAACCATGTTGTTGTTGATGAAGGACCTGCACCCACAGAATCCAGTCCATTTTCCTCAACGGAGATCTAGAAAAAGAAGTCTACATGGAGATACCTCCTGGCTTTGACACTCCAGCCACCACCAACAAGGTTTGCAAACTCAAAAAATCTCTGTATGGGCTCAAGCAATCACCGAGAGCATGGTTTGACAAATTTACTAAGGATGTTAAGAAGTTCGGGTATGATCAGTGTCAGACCGATCATACTATGTTTGTCAAACATTCATCTTTAGGGAAAAAGGCAATACTCATCGTGTATGTTGACGACATCATTCTAACTGGAGATCATAATGAAGAGATACTCAAGCTCAAAAGCTTCTTAGCCAAAGAATTCGAGATCAAAGATTTGGGCAATCTCAAGTATTTTCTTGGCATGGAAGTAGCACGGTCGAGAAGAGGTATTTCAGTTTCTCAGCGGAAATATGTATTAGATCTTTTAGAAGAGACAGGGATGCTCGAATGCAAGCCAGCTGACACTCCTATGGACTCCACAATAAAACTAGGAAGCAAGGAGGATAATGCACCTGTTGACAAAGGGAGGTATCAAAGATTGGTTGGGAAACTTATTTATCTCGCACACACCATACCCAATATCAGCTTTGCTGTGAGTGTAATGAGTCAATTCATGAACAGTCTGACAGAAAAACACATGGAGGCTGTATATAGGATTCTGAGATACTTAAAGATGACATCGGGTCAAGGATTGTTCTTTAAAAAGACAACAAACAAGGAGATCGAAATTTTCACTAATGCAAATTGGGCTGGATCTGTAACTGACAGATGATCTACTTCATGTTATTGCACTTATGTCTGGGGAAATTTGGTTACTTGGCGAAGCAAGAAGCAATCAGTGGTGTCTCGAAGCAGCGCAGAAGCAAAATTCAGAGCTCTTGCAAACGGCATTTGTGAGGGAATATGGTTAAAAAGGGTATTTTTGAACTAAGAATCCCAGTCACGGAACCTATGAAAACGTTCTGTGACAATTAGTCTACCATCAGCATAGCAAAGAACCCAGTACATCATGACAGGACAAAGCACGTGGAGATCGATAGACACTTTGTCAAAGAGAAGTTAGAGACCGGCATGATATCACTTATGTATATCTCAACTACTCAACAAATTGCAGACATCCTAACTAAGGCTGTACCAAGGCTGTACCAAGGAAGACGTTCGAGGACCTTAATTCCAAGCTAGGTTTACTCAACATCTATAACCTAGCTTGAGGGGGAGTGTGGAAATCCATGATTTGGTTCCTAGTTTCTAGGAATTTGCTGCTGTAATTAGTTTGATTTGTTTCCTAGAATAAAGGGATATGGGTATTATTCCACCCAATTCCCTAATTAGCTCCTTGATTACAGGAAGTGATTCACTCCTTCCTTGCTATATATATGTGTATGTTTTATTTAGAAAATAATGAGAATCATAGAATTTCATTCTCAAAAACCACATTAAAGAAATTAAAAAAGATGAACTTTATTAAGTTTCAAAGCTCAATCTCTGGAACACCAGACCGTTTGAACAATTCAATAGTAATACAACCGCTAGAGCCACTGAAGACGAAATTATCGAAATTCCACTTTTCGATAAAAAAAATTAAGACTTAAAAAGAAGCATCCTAAAATAAGATATATTCAAATAGAAATTATCTAAATCGAAATAACAACCTTATTTCGAGTAGGGATAGATACACCTATCCTAGTAATAATCTTCGACAAGTCTAGTTTAAAATTAAACCAAACTATTTCATATCCATAGAAGATCCTCACATAACTGATACAATAAAAAAACGTATTCAGACTAGAGGAATAGATATGAAACGTGATAGTTATAATTTGTCAGTCCAATGGAAAGCCATACATGAACTAACAATTCGATAAGCATATTATCGAATTGTTCGAACCTAGAGCATTCGATGCATAAATTCAACCAAAACTTATAAATTGGAAAGAATTAGAAATACCTAGTTCCTAGTTAATTAAAGAATTAACCGGACCCCCTAAGTTTAAACTCTATAGACCTATAGAATTTCAAGGATCAGGAAATAATATATATTTTACTGATAAAATGAAGACACCTTTGCTATTAGAAAATCTTAATGACGCCTCATCGTCTTCAACTTTAAAAACAAAAGACAAAAAGAACAAAAAAAAATGTAATTGCTGGAAAAAATGTATTGATACCAGTTCTTCCTGGTACAACTTATCAAAAAAAAAAAAAAAAAAAAAAATTCTTGAAGAACAAAAATTGGTAATTTTCCAACAAGTGGAAATTGATGATAAAGACCAGGATCATATAATCTTTAGTTACTAGTAAGGTAAAAAGAGATATGTTAGGTTTTGAGTATGAGTGTTGGTATGTTTCGTTTCAAAACTTGGTTTGGGTTGTATATATTTTAGAATGTGTACTAATGATCTCAAGCTAAGTTGTGGCTAAAGTCTCTAACTCACCATGGACTGGGATGGTAAGTGACTTAGTGACCTAGTTAATAATGTCTAGGTGGTTAGATGTCCTTGTACATACTTTTAGCATTTGATTTCAATCTAATTTGAGCTAAGAGAACTATGTCCTTCAATGTGGTTGCGAATTGATTCAAAAGGCCAAGTGTATGTTAATATTGAGATTTGGGACTTTTGGATCGATCCAAAGTGGTGCTGGATCGATCCAAAATACAGATTTTTCAAAATTTTCATACAGTAGCCTTTTGGATCGATCCAAGACCACATTGGATCGATCCAAATTATATCATTAGATAATGTTCTCAAACATAAATTTTTTGGATCGATCCAAGACTCCTTTGGATTGATCAAAATTATGTCATTTGATAATACTCTCATACATAAACTATTTGGATCGATCCAAGACCCTTTTGGATCGACCCAAGTACGGGAAATTTTTTTTTACTGTTTGTTTACTGCTCTTACCTCATGGTAAAGTCTCTAGGTTATTCATGCTTCTATAAATACGTTCATTTATGTCATTTAGGGTTGAGTGAGCCTCCAGCAAGTTGCATTCTCTCTCTCTAACCCCTAGAGTTGTTTTGTAAGCTTCTTATGTCTTCCTTCTTGTGAGAATCACAGTGTTCCTCCATTAACATCATATGGATTCATGCTAATCCTTCTTAGGATGATTTAGAAACCTTGGAAATCATACTTAAACTTTTGTGGTGAGGAATTTCTATGGAGATAGAAGATTTCTCATGACTTTTGATTGAGAAATCAAGAGTGAGGCCAAACGATTTGGTTGCTGAGCATGCTATGAAGAAGAAAGACTCATTGGGATCAGTTGAGGAGATCTTAGTACACTAGGCTAGCATTGGTGAGAACAAGTGAACGGTATAATCTCTAAACTCTTTTTCTACTGTGGATTGCTTTGTTTCTCCCATGGTTTTTTCCCGAAAGGGTTTCCACGTAAATCTGTATGTTTTATGGATTGATTTATTATGTTAAGTAATGTTTTAATTAACCATCAAAAAGGATGGAATGATTTCTGCCTTGTTCATGGATTCCTCTTGATAGTCTCAATGTTATGCGGTTATATTGCTAATGATGTGTTTGAGTTTATTACTAAACTACTGATTTTAGTTAATTACTTGTGTAAGTCATCCTAGGTGTATGATATCTTGTGGTAGTGCTACTTAAGTAATTTAGATAGAGGTGGACTTGTATTTTTCAATATATATATATATACACGTTCTAGGAAGATTTAATTTTAAAAACTATAAACCATTAGTTTATCAGTTTTAATTAATACTGGAGCTACAACTTGTGCAGCTCAGTATAATGCAATACATGAAGTTCCTGAACACTTTTGGGTTCAAATGAAAAACCCGATAGTTGCTAGAGGTATAAATGGAAATGACACGCTCATCACATTAAAAGCTAAAAATGTGAAACTATGGTTTGGGGATCATAAATTTCTAATTCCCAAATTACTTTGTTTTCCATTTATGCATGGAGATATGATTTTAGGCAATAATTTCATTGAACAATAAATGCCTCTTATTATCAACCATGACCATATACTTTTAACATCTAAACAATAAACTGTTAAAATACCCATCCTCCAACAACATAAACATTTCTATGAAAAAGGTTTTACGCTAGTCAAGCGTGGTGATATTACACCAATCATTCACTCTCCGGATGAAACTCATTGGATTTATAAGAAATTAAAACCAAATTTCCCTGAAAAACCATTAAAATTATGGAAAAAATCTTTTAGGCACAGTGAATTAAAATTCACTGATCCAACAAAAATCATAAGAGTTAAACCCATGATTTACACTAAACAAGATATAGATGAAATTGAAATCCAAATTAAAGATTTAAAAGAGAAAGGATTAGTTGAGGAAACAAGAAGTCCACATTCTAGTCCAGATTTTATGGTAAGAAATCATAGTGAAATTAAAAGAGGAAAAGCTAGAATCATCATGAATTACAAGAGACTAAATCAATTTCTTGAATTTGATGGTTACTTTATTCCTAGGAAAGATGTCTTAGTGAAACAAACCTCAGATGCCAAATGGTTTAGCAAATTTGACTGCAAATCAAGATTTTGGCAAATTAAGCTAACAGAAGAGTCTAAACCTTGACTGCTTTTAGTGCACCTTATGGTCATTATCAATGGACTGTAATGCCATTTGGAATTTGTAATGCACCTCAAATATTTCAAAGATGGATGGATAATTTATTCAAAAAGATAGAGGTAGAAAAAGAAGAAATTGAATATTTGGGTGTAATCTTAAACCAATCAAGAGCTAAATTACAAAACCATATTATTGAAAAAATTAAAGACTTTCCTAATGAAATAGGAACTCTAAAACAATTACAGAGTTTCCTAGGACTATTAAATTATGGAAGAACTTTGTTCAAAATTTATCTAAAAAAGAAGAACCTTTAATAGAAAAATTAAAGAATCTACCAAAGAAAGAAAATTCAGAAATAAAAAATTAATTTGAATAAAAAAGATTCTGAATTAGTTCAAAAAATTAATGGAATGTTCAAAGTCACCCTTACAGTCTATTTTCCAAAAGAAAAAGATTTGCTCATACTAGAGACAGATGCTAGCGATGAGTTTTGGGGCGCCTGAAAGCTATTCCAAAAAATTCGAAACAAGAGGAAATTTGTGGATATGATTCAGGTAAGTTCAAACCAAATGAAATTAAATATATTATTTATGAAAAAGAACTATTAGCTATTAAAAACATGGATTAAAAAGATTTCATCTCTACTTAGCACCTCATAAATTTGTAATTCACACTGTTAATAGATCTGTTCGCGACTTCATCAAGTCTAAAAGAGGTGAGGAAAATCCAAAAAGTGTTCGTTGGTACAATTTTATTTGTCTATGTTTTTGATATTGTCCATATTAAAGGAACTAATAATTTTCTTTAGATTATCTGTCAAGAGACTACAGTGTCAGATAAGGGAAAGAACCCGTTAAGCCTCCCAGGAAACATGCTCGATCTGCAAAAAATGAAAGTGGTTCCAGCAAGGGACGCTTTCCTCAACTTGGAAGCTCACCCAACTTTCCTGTCTACCTTATGCCAATCAGCTACAAACAAATGGTTAAACTCTCACACAAAAATCCAAGCCAAAGAATTAATTTTCCACGGCCTGTCATTGAAGAATCGCAAGAAGTTAAAGATTTTCATAATCCAGGTTTAACTAATAAATCATATCATATCATTAGTAATGTGTGGAGAAATCATTGCCTAAATAAAAGAGCCAATTTCCGCAGAAGCATGAGCCAAAATGTTGAACATGTAAAGAATTTAGAAGAAAACCTTTTTGCAATTAAATCTGAATTTTCCAAATTCGTAAAACAAATTCGTTGGATTAAGAATTCTATTGAAGAGAAAACATCTATCATCCTCATCTTAATAAATCTGAGCAGCAAGAGGATTATTACATGGATAGGATTATGAGAATATGCCTCCTCGACAAAGTTCAAAAGTTTTGCCTAGAGAAATATTCTCTACTTTTCACTCAAAAATTGAATTTGATGAAATAAAACCTCCCCTCATCGAATTTTATGAAAAGAATTTTCTTTTAGGAAAATGATACAAAACTAAAATTTATGATAAATCGTGAAATTTGGAGTATGCAAACAATTGAATGGGGAGATGTTAGTGAAATACTTTTCAAACCCCTTTCATCTAACCAATTGGTAGAATTTCCAGCCATGATAAAAACCATGATTTATTACATAGCAAAAAACTACCAATGGTGCAGATATTTAAAATTTAAAATTTTTAGTTTGGCAGGTTGGAGATAGAAAGAAAGATTTTACCAACCCTATCAAATTTGGTTTATAGACCTAGCCAGACAGTAAGATTTTCTTGAAGAAAATATACATAGTAACCGTCAACCAGAATATGAAATCGAGAAAATCAAGGCTATTGAACAGATAAACCCTTTTCTCTACTACAAGCTCAATTATGTGGCTCTCAAAAAATTCGTCAAAAATATAATTGAAAATGATGCTTATAATTTCAAAGTCACTGGCAGAAGAAGAATGCTCTGCACAAATCTTCTTTCCACCTATATGGTTTCTCGAGAACAAGATCAAGAAGCTGCTGCATTTCTAAAGGCAATTGAAGAATGAGAAATTGATGGCCCAATGGAATTAATGATGGATGCAGAGGAAATGTTTGTTGCAGAAGACATGGTGGACCTCAACTCTTCCTTTAACGCCGAGTTTGATTTTCTTAATTCACTGGACCACATCGATATTGCCAACCTCGACAATGCATTGGAGCCCTAATCTCTACAAGGACTGTTTGTAGATTTTTCTGGATTGACCGACTCCAAGCTATTCAAGACACGTATACCAGAAAAGTCCAAAATGCATGATGTAAGCCCACATGTCTGCATGCCGCCTCGTCAGCATGAGTCTATTGTAGTTTACTACTTTATTTTTATAAGTCAAAGTTGTCATAAAAAGAAGCTACGTGTATGGTTAAAAAGTTGATGAGTCAAGTAGTCTTCTTTATGTTGTGTTATTGTATTAAAGTGGTGTACTTTAGGTTTTAAGAAGACGTGCTACGTGGGAAATGTAGAGAAGTCTTCCATTACTTAAAAGTAGTTGTAATAGTACCCTATTAACTAGGTGTACTAATAAGTCATATCTAGCTTTTATTTTACAAGAGTGAAATCCTTCTTTGAAGCATGTCTAAAGTCTATATATATAAGGAAAGGTCTCTCAATTGTAAAGGCATCGAGTTTTAGAGAGAGAATGAGTCAGTGTGAGTTCTCAAGTCTGAAGTTTGTGAATAGTAGTAAGAAGTCTTTATTTCTCAAACAGTTTGAAGGATAATTATGTAAGTATCTTTTCTTATTTGTACTTTCGGTTTAATAAAATTGGTTTGGTCTCAATAGTTGCACACGGCACACCACTACCGAGGAGATCCCCATAGTTCTTTGCATGTTGTGGGACTACCAAGCATCACTCCATTGTTATCAGTAACCATGTTGACCCATTGTCAAGCCACGTGGCGCAATTCTATCATGACACATGTCAACAATAAGTTTCAATTATATCTAATTCAGGTTGAGTTGTGTTGTCCAATGCCTCAAACCATATCCAATCCAACCTTAGGCAAGGTTGAAATTTATCAACCCAAGACAAACCCTAAATTTAGTCCAATCTTGCCCATTGGTCAGATTGCGCTCAAATCACCTCAAGTTCAACCTGCCCAAGCCACTGCCCTACATAAAACTCAATGCAATGATTGAATTTCCTAATGACCTCCAAACACCCACTCAATTCATTTGCAAAGTTCAATCACTTTAGATAAACAAAAAGGAATAATACAGCAGTTCCCTTGACTTACCACCAACTCCATAGGATGTTTTCAAAAAGTCAGGCCAGCCAATTTCAAAAATAAATAAAATTGGCAGGCCACTGTTCATCAACAATGAAAAAATGGGCTATAGCAGCAAGGAATCAGTTCCTGGCTTCCTGCTATAGATGGCAAGCATTTCCTTTTTAGCAAATCAGCTTACCTACTTTATGGAGCAATCACAAAAAAGAAGATAATGTGGATGAAAATCAACCTTCCTCCATTATCCATAAATCACTGAAACGAAGCTAACTATCTCAATGGACAACCAATGTGAACAGACTTGACTGGGCTAATGGGCCCAAAACATATTAGACCTGTTCAAATTATGGTTGATGATTTCAGTACCAAATTAAACTATGTCATCACAAGAAAATTTTGTTATCAAAAGTAGTTTAACCAATTTTACAGTCCATTAACAAAAAAAATTTCTAACATGTATCCATATAACAGCATCATATGCAAGTAAACAAATGCACTTCAATTTTCCTTAATTGAAAATGGCAGAAAGCCTTGCAAGTTAGTGAAAGCATAAATGCTCTATTTGTCTAAAAATTCTTACTTGATTGATACTCCAAAACTGTAGACATCTGATTTTTCAGTATGTATCTCCTTCCTCAAGATTTCAGGAGCCATATAAATGAGTGTGCCAACCATATTTTTTTTATGGAAACCACCAGTTGGCTTGCCAGATGATCTCCAATTTTCAATAGAAACTGGTTTAAGATCTTTCTCGTATTCTGCCAAACCAAAATCTGCTAGGTGTGGACACAGATTTTCATCAAGCTGCATAAAAAACACCACTTTAGTTACATCATCATATATCGGAAGCTCAAAATTTTGCCTGCTCAAAGCAACTAAAAGCTGCAAAAACCTTAATACTCGTTTTAAGGAAAAATATACTGACTGAAGAAGACTTTAGGAACTTATGAAAGTCACTTACAAGAATATTGGCTGGTTTCACATCCCTATGTACAATTCCAAGGTTATGTAGATATTGCAGAGCTTTAGCTGGAAAGGGGAAAAAGGGAGAAAGGCAGAAATTGTCAATTGATCATCCGATGGAAACTTTACAAAATTTGAACAGAAAAAACAAATAAAAATGAAAATTAGAAATACAACAGTAAGCTTTCCAGTGCCGGCTACTAAGCTCAAGATAAGAAGCATGAATAGTTACAACCATTCTGAACAATTTAGGAATTCTGAAATTAGATGAAGAAATATTTGCAACTCCTGTGAATTCGCAATAATGAATTATATGCTGCGATACTGATTTACTAGGCTTAATGGAAAAAATATGTTAGGTAAGCTTGAGAAATTCAAAGAACTGGGTTACAATGCTAATAATTCATCTCTACTTTATTTCATTAAACTATGCTGATATATTTTCTAAAGCTTCTTTCAAAGAACTATGTTACAATGCTAATAATTCATCTCTACTTTATTTCATCAAACTATGCTGATATATTTTTCAAAGTTTCTTACAACATGTGACATCATCAGCAGTAAATCCATTTCTCTGTTCTATTTTGATCAATTTTTCATTGTGCCATAGGTTTTACCTTCTCAAGTATCTAATAAATAATCCAATTATGAATGTCAAGACCTACTCCCCTAAATCTAAAATAGTGAATAAGTAGCTATAAGGCAGGGAGAGTGCACCGATAGTTATTGATATTGTATACATGAGACAATACACACGATTTGTATTGTACTGCATGCAATATGATACACTTGGATAATTCATCTCATGCTTTAACCATATTGTATGATCATGATATGCCACACATACGCTTGCACATATTATGTGCTCCAACTCAGCAGCTTTTTAATGAAAACTAATCCAAAATTGTTTGTTTTCTTCCCAAAACAATCAAAAGATTGCCTTAAAGGCACTTTAGAATTAACATTAAGCATTTTGAGGCTCTCTTGTAATCTTTCTAAAGTTATAAACTATTTTCAAAGTTTCCTTACCTCTTTTTGAAAAAACAGTGGAATGTTACCAACTTGAATGCCTCATGTATGAACTGAAATCTAAAACTGAAAGATAGATTGATACATCAAACACATAATAGTTTTTTTTGCTATGCAACGCCAATTTGTTCTTCAACAACTACATAATTTCTTTATGAGAGTGAAGCATTTCAAAACTTCATGATCTTTATGAGATTATATATCCTTTCCACACTCGGGCTGCATTTGGTTTCGCGAAAACATGATCTGGAAATTGGATCTTGAAACTAAAACTATTGATCCTTATGGGTGATGTTGAATCAACACAATTGTGCTGTTGGCATGCTATATTATTGAAATAATTGCAGAATATGAAATGAATGAAATGTAGACAGTGAGCCTACTTTTTGAGACGCAACCACCCCAAATAATGATAATTTTAGGAAGCCCTTTTCCATCATTTTGGAGAAACGTCGATTTTGTATAATGAAGCAAAAAAAATAGTCCACAATGCACACAATAATGTCATGAGTTATCTGCGTACAGGACAGCACTAGATTAATGTTGTCTATGATTAGTCACGATGGGCTAATGCTTGTGATTTTAGTTTTTGTAAGGCGGAAGAAGGGTACTGAGCTTTGCAGATGAATTATAAATGAAATAAACAATGGTTTAAAGGCAATAAGTGGCTGGAATTTCAAAACTATATCGCTGGAATTTCTGGTCAGAAATTATTTTGGGGTTTAGAATGCTGAGATAAAGGCTTATGAGGTAACAATATGATTAGGGTTATGAAAGTAATGGCTTAGGTTAAAAAAATAAAGAAATTGGGGCTGATTATGAATTAATTAGGGATCGCAATAGTGAGGAAAATTTAAGAGAAGAAAAATAGGGGCTGCCTATGAACTAATTCGAACAAGAAGAAAAAAGAGTAAATTAGGGGCTGAATAAGCTGATTATGAACTAATTCAAACTTGCATCCTTAGATAGGTACTGAAATTTGGAGATCATGCAACTTCACTTTCTTGGTTGGACAATCTATTTGGACCACAAACATGGAAATTAGCTGTATCCTCATACATCACTTTGACTTTCTTGGATTTGGTGTTTTGGTCATCTCATTCTTTTGTGTTTTCCTCTACTAGCGCAGCAATCTCAATATTTGTCTCTGAAACCTCAATTCGTTCATCCAAATGGTGAGCTTGAACTGGATCATTCAACTCTTGTTTAAGAAGATAATATGGGACCTTTTGCAAATCTGAAGAAAATTTGTTTCTTTTTGAGATTGAATGAGGAATGGTCAAAAGTGGTGATTGAAACATTGCGACTAAAGTTAGATCAAAATAGATGGATTCCAAACTCTTGGCTAGCAGCTAGTACAAGGGGAGACTTGCCAAGTATAGCTGTTGCAGTAGCATCTAAGGGGATTCTTGCCATTATTTTTAATGCAACAATTTGGTTGAACAACTTAAAGAAATTTAAAGGTTAGGAAAAGAAAAGATATTTGGCTCTGATACCAAAAATGACAGACAACAGCACTACAATAATGCTGTCTATGATTAGTTACAGTTGGCTAAGGTTTGTAAGTTTAGGTTTTGTATCATAGAGGAAGGATTCTATGCTTCTATGTGAATTAGGATTGAAATAGGCAAAAGGTTAGAGGCATTAGGTGATTGAGATTTTAGAAAATATGTTGCTGGAATCTTAGGATATAAACTATATTAGGGTTTAAAATGTTAGGGTAAAGGCTTATGGGGTAGCAATAAGGTTAGGGTTATGGAAGTAAGCTCTAAGGTTTGAAATAGAAAACAAACTACGGGCTGATTGTGGATTAATTAGAAACACAACAGTGTAGAGAATTTAAGAGAAGAAAAAAGAAGAGGGTGCAGTTTTGAGACCTATATGGTTCCAGATAGAAGAGGCTAGTCCTTGCATTCTTCAGGTTCCTTTTCTTGTAGGTCCTTTTTGGATATTTTGAGTAAGAATTCTTCGATACCTCCTTTTGGACCCTCTAAATTTATTTGGAAAGCTGAGGTGCCCCTAAAAGTTCAAGTTTTTGCTTGGTCTATGGCGCATCGAAGAATTAGTTCCAATTACTTGCTTCAAATGAGGAGGCCTAGTATGTATCTTTCTTCTCAGTGATGTGTGATATGTAGTGGGGATGGCGAGAGTGTTGACCATTTGTTTGTACATTGTCCAATAGCTAGGGTAATAGGGAATAATCTGTTTCAGCTTGTTGGTATATGTTGGGTAGACCCTTCTTTCACTTCAGATATGTTGGTGATTGATTTCGAGCTTACAGGCATTCTAAGATGGCACTAATTTTATGGAGATTGTGTAGTGATGGCTATCTTTTGGGTATTATGGTTGGAAAGAAATGCAAAAAATTTTGAAGATAGATTCCTTTTGATTGATGAGCTTTGGGATTGAGTTTGTTAGTTGGCATCTTTTTGGGCTTCAGTTTCTAAGGAATTTAAGAGTATGCCGTTGTTCTTAGGGGTGATTGGATTTCGGTTTGTAGAAATTGACTTTGTTCTTTTTTCTGTTTTTTTTCTTCTTTTTTGTTTTATTTTTGTGTATTCTGTGTAAGTAGGACATCTTGTCCTCTTCTTTTTCTATTTTATTAATAAAATAGTCGTTGCTTATTGAAATAAAAGAAGAAAATGAAGAAGAATAAAGGTAGGCAACCATGCTTCCAATAATTAAAACAATAACACTCAAATTCTAGTAATCAAACTCTAATATGGCTTTGGTAAAATGGGCCTTATTTATAGACTCAAAAAAAAAAAGGGCTTACCAATATAGGAACCAAATATGACTCAATTTCTGCTACAATACAAAGTTTTCATTAACTCTTAATTGGACTCAAAGTTGAAATAAAACCCAAAAAGAATTCAAAAAATACAAAATATAATAAAATAAAAACTCAGTCAGAAGTTTTCAGCAAATAAGACTTTCTAAATTCTTATAAAACTCAACTAATTCCAGTAAGGATAGAAATTTACAAATCCCATTACCAAAAAATTACTAGTAAAATTACCAAAATACCCCCATATAAAATCTATTCATTCCAGTACAAAGAATATCCTAAATATAGACAATTTGCCTCTTTCTTGCCAACATGCTCCGCATCATTTTCCCCAAGTTAGAGAAAACTAGAACTCTAGTTTTGTAGAGTTTAAGTATGAAAATCCTTGATCTTCAAACTTGCATCACTTTGATTTGGTGTTGTGTTCACCTCAATTTTTTTTATGTTGTTTTATACGGCTATACTAGCGCAACAATCCCAACCTCCATCTCCACAATATCAATTTGTTCATCCACATGATGAGCTTGAATGGGATCAATCAACCTTTTTTTAGAAAGTTTCTGCTAGAATTCTTGCAAATATGAAGTAATTTGTTGCTTTGCCAGAGTGAAAAAGGAACGGATATGAGTGGTGATTAAGCACCTTTGATTGCAACTAAAGTTGGATCAAAATTGATGTTGTGCTCACCTCAATTTTTTTATGTTGTTTTATATGGCTATACTAGCGCAACAATCCCAACCTCCATCTCCACAATATCAATTTGTTCATCCACATGATGAGCTTGAATGGGATCAATCAACTTTTTCTTAGAAAGCTAATGCTAGAATTCTTGCAAATATGAAGTAATTTGTTGCTTTGCCAGAGTGAAAAAGGAACGGATATGAGTGGTGATTAAGCACCTTTAATTGCAACTAAAGTTGGATCAAAATTGGAAGATTTTAGCCCTTGACAAGTAGTTGTTCTAATGGAATTGTTACCTAGGATAGCATTGCAATAGCATTTAAGGTGGTTCGTAATCAAGGACTTAAATATCGGTATCGACGATATATCGATTGTACCAAAAATATCGATATCCATTTAATAAAGATATAACAGATATTATTAGTTAAACATTGAAATTTTCAGTTAAACCCAACAAAACAATGACTTAGACTAAAATACACAATTTAGAATCAAAACATTGCAAATTAAATGTAGATAAGACAACTTCGTGTTGTATAGGGTAAAAGTGTGCCGCGCTGGGCAAAATAAATTACAAATTTCTACAAATTCTAGAGTAAAATGTCCCATAATATTAAAATTTTAGAACATATATCACTTACACAATAACAAATCAATAAATCAATAAACTTGTATACAAAGGAATCCCCTACCTATGATATTTTCAGATGTATTGGATATTACCAATATATGGGTAAATATCGACTGATATATTATGTTTTTTAACTGATATTTATAGATATTTTTTATATTATGATATTCTCGATATTTTTAATATATCCCAATAGGCTAAGGTTCAAAGGCAATAAGTGGCTGGAATTTGAGAAAACATGTTGATAGAAACTATTTTAGGCTATAAGATGTTAGGGTTAACATTTATGGGATAGCAATAGGGTTATGGATATAAGGTTTTAGGTTAGAAATTAAAGAAATAAAGGTTGATTGTGGATTAACAAGAGAATGCAGTAGTTAGAGAGCATCGTAGAAAAGGAATTCAACAAAAGAGAAAAGGAAGAAGAAGAAGAACCTGGGCAAACTTGCATCCAATAATCAAATCAAACCACCCAAAAATCCATCAATCAAACTCTAACCTCTTTTGGGTACAATGGACCTTATTTAAATACTCTATAAAACTTTCTAGGGAAGGAAAAAATAAAAATCAACAAACTAGACTAACCAATATAGAAACCAAATGGGACTCTCTCTTTTTCCCCTGAAAAGAAAGTTTCGAAACTCTTAATTGGATTCAAAGTAAAAATTAAACCAAACTAAAAGCTCTAAGAAAGTATAAACTTCTTAGACTAAGAAATTTCAAGCAAAGAAAAGTTTCAAAATTCTAAATAAGACTCAACAAATTCCTAACAAGGATGGGAATTAACAAATCCAATCACAAAACAACTACTAACCTAAAACCTAACAATCGTAATTTGTGAAAAATGTACTCATTCCAATATAAAGAATAAACCCAATTTGCGCCTTCTTGCTAACGTGCTCTGCATCAAACCATTTCATCGATTTTGTTTTCCCTAAACCAAATGGATCCCTAGTGAATCAGTGCAATGAAATGTCATATTATGTTATTTTGATTTAAACCCTAATATCCAACGATAGTATGGTCAAATGAATGTCTTCAACAATTACATTTTCAAGAAATGAACATGGAGCATATATTATGACACACAATACAATAAAAATTATACCAAACACAATGAAGAACAAAATTTAAAAAAAAAAATGGCTGACAACTTAACAGCATTGGGAGTATCCATTGAATATCTTCTTAAATATAAGACAACCTCTCTCTAATATAAAAAATGATCACTCAAAAAATAAGGGGAAATGGAAGAAAATGGAACAATACTAGGGCAATGGAGCAAAGATCTGTACAATTATATACAGAATGTAAATAAGAATATAATCAAGAAATTGAAGACCATAAAGAAATAAAAAGCCAAAATAAATGAGGAAAAGAATAAGAGAGATTTAGAAGCGGTCGATATAATTAAAGTTATACCTAGCTGGACTGTAATTGTGAGCACCTGATCAATGGTTGGGCTCCATTCTTCCACATGTAGCTTCTCTGCAAGATTATGGGACTCATAGTATTGGAAGAAAAACAAGTAATTGGGTGGCTTTGCATGAGCCGCAACCAATGTGGCTAGCCCCGGATGATCTAGCTTGCTGCATCATTTATGATAATAAAAATAAAGAAAAAATAAAAAGGAAGCAATTAAACCCGCCATCATCAGCATTAACCATTTCAAAACTCTCTCTCTCTCTCTCTCTCTCTCTCTCTCTCTCTTTCTCTCTCTCTCTCTCTCTCACACACACACACACAGAGAATTACCATCATTCATCAAATCAAAAAGCCTAAACCCATAAAAATTCAAGTTTACATACACACATACATATTCATTTGGAGATGCACTATAAGAGGTGGCCTCAATAGGGCTAGTTGCACAACAAATTTTAAAAAACCGACCGTTGGATTAGATACCCCTCTTATGTATGTCATGCCTAGCAAAACTCAAGTGATTTTTTATTTTTGGCAATCATAACATACATAAGAGAGGCATCGAATCCAAAAGTCGCTTTTTCAAAAGCTGTTCTGCAACTAACCTTACATAGGTCACCTGAGGCAATTTTGTTTCAGGTGCACCTTATACTAGGATATCCATACGTTTATATATATATATATATATATATATATATAAGTGTGTTGGAAAAACAATTGATTGACCAAAATATAAATATCTCTTTATAATTATAAAAGTACATAAATATGTCTGGTACTATGCAATTCTACCAATGAAAATGATAAAGGTTTCCTAATTGAATTAAAACTTACATATGAATACTAATTTGAACTCAATTTCTTAAACATAAGCATTGTCCCATAAAATTCCATCAATCACGGTGCAAGTCTTCTAAGGCCCTATTTGGATTTACTCTGCCTAAAATCTCATTTGGAGATTAAAATTCAATCTTATCAGAGAGATGGGGCGATAATCTCTTCTAAAGAACTTGAAGGGTAATAGGATGGTTGACCAAAGCTAGGTCCCCTAACTCTTGCCACAATCACTTCTTGTATGAAAACTTTGATATGTGAAGAGATGATTTGGACATAACTCTAAAGAGATATGTGAAGAAATAGTTCTCCAAAAGTGATTTTAGGTAAAGCTAACCCAAACGGGCCCTAAATTAAATTAAAATTCTCTCATAAGCACGTCCAATAAAATTTGACCAGTCTTCTGAATTGGTTTTTCTTTTTTTTTTTTTAATTATTAATACTATTTCATTTTTAGATATAAATCTCAAATAATTAACTACTGCAAAATTTTCACTTTATTTTTTATTTCCAAAAAAATACAAATATAGTTTCACTAATAGTTTTAATAAAAATTCTGTTTTAATTTGCTATCTGAAAATTCTATAACTTATTTGTTCATATTCACATGGTGCATTGCTAGTATATATTACGTAGAGAAAGAAAGAATGAGCATAATTCATCAAATCAAGGATTCTAATTTCTAAACCCATAAAAATTCAGGATTTTTTACATTAAATAAGTTCATATCCACAAAAATACATAAATATATAACATAATATTTTACCCATGCTTTTAATAATTCATTCTGGAAGTCATATTTTGTGAGACTGACCATCGGCAACAAATTACATGTTCCTCTCATACAAATCATATATGTCAAATATCAAGTCGATTGGAACTTAAGAACTACTTCATCCATATATGTGAGATTTTTTATTAATTAGAAATGTGAGTTTATGGTTCAAATGATTTCTAGTGTTCAATCAATGTGATATTTGGCAGACATGATTTGTATGAGAAGAACATGTAATCTAGTATTCAGTTTCCCAAAATATGACTCTCACAGTGAAATACTAAAAACGTGTGTCAAAAAACACTTGTATCAAAAATAATGTTAAAAATTCTATTTATTGAATCTACCCTTATAAATATTATACGTATATAGAGAAAGAGAGATGACCATAACAATTGCAACTCCTTGTGGAATTTATCAAGGTCTTCTGAGCTAGCCAAGATGGGTTTCTTAACAGCAACCTTCTTCCCATCCAAACTCGCTTCATAAACAAAACTCTCTGCCCCTGTAACGCAATAAATCAAATGCACAAAGTGAAAGCAAATATAACCACAATAGTACACAGGAGGATTGATTAAGCTTCGTCATAAATTGCATGAAGTACTGGTATTACCTCGAGCAATTTGGGTACGGAGAGAGTAAGAAGAAGGTGGGAGATGTAGAGGGATCGATTTGCTGCTACAGCAACCTCGAACGCAGGTGTTTGGTTCCACGATCTCCACAACCATCTCTCTCTCTCTCGCTCTCTCCTCTGTGTTGCGAGTGAAAACAGACACAGATGAAGAGGAGGAAATAGAGAGCGAAGTTTCCAAACAGGATCTAAGCCAATAATGAAGAATAGAGACAGTTTAGAGAAGAGGGTGGGTAGTTTGTACGGAATACAGTGGATAGAATGTGAGGTTGTGAATTGTGAGTTGTGACTGAAATTTCATTATTTCTGTGAAAACCTGTCAATTAAGAATCGAATCGTACAACTTGATCCGATTCAAATTAAGAATTTTGTTTTTGCCCCTCAAACAATGAAAACCCATCTTCTTTTAACATTAATATTAATACACTTTCCAAATGCTCGACCTAAAAAGTCACTTGTTAGCATTTGTAACGAAACGGATTTTCTCCTCGTCGGTTGCCCAGTCCCCCACACTTCCAATGTTTCCATTGTAGAAGTAATGTGCTCGGCTCGTCAATCTTCGTGGCCCGTCAGCTCATCTTGGCTCATATAGTCATATTTGACCCGACCTCAATGGGGTTGGTATTCCACTAAATCCGAACAAATTTATTAAAGTCATGACTCATGAACCATCTACTTCCGACAGACAATCATTCTTGGAATGTTATCGAGCTATTAAGAGTTGTTCAGATAATAAGGTCAATATCCAAGGTGGGTTAAAACTCTGCCACATGTCCAAGTCGGGTTATGGTCGGTTTCTCAAAATTGGAAATATTTTTGTGAAAAATTGTTATTATTTTCAACCGTCACTATTTTCCACAATTTATATTTTGAGATATTGACATTGGATTACTGTGATTTTTAGGGTGCATGACGTTTATAAGAAAAGTATATAATCCAACGATTAGTTTTTCAAAATACATATCCCACAAATACTTTAGGACATCATGCTGTTAAAGTCAGCATTCGTGCACAAGATCATTCCCGTATATCTATGTACATAAAGGGGTGGAACTATTAAATTCTTTTGGAATGGATTTTTATTTAAGATTTTAATTTTAGGGCTTTAGACTTGGTATGTATGATAATATATGAACATTGATAATTTCTTAAAAAAAATTAAAGATTAACATTGACTTTAATTCATTGTTATCTCAGGGTTGATCATAGAATCATGCCTCCTGATAGAAAGTATAGTTCCAGACATGAAAAAAGAAAAAAGAAGCAAAAGATAGAAAAATAGGGGCCCTTAAACCTTCCATGTATAAAAAAAAATTATGCCAGGCCCTAAATAAAGCTTTTAAGTAAAGTTTAGAAGAAATTAAGGTCCTAAAACCTTACACTTAATTTTTTTTTTTTTTTTTTCAATAAGTAATAGAGGCTCCATTTTAAGAACTTGGCTAAGACCCCAAAATCGCAAGGATGGCCTTGATCACAGTCACCCTTTCAACCTCAACACATACCCATCACAAGGCATGCGTGTATTACTGCTCATTTCAGGGTGTGACATAAGCAGGTAATACATTAGTGCACTAACTAGGAAACACAGTTCCAGTCGGATCCCCATCACATTCCTGTTACAATTTTGTTAGCAATAAACCATGCAATGCATGTATGAGTGCTCCACAATATGAATTTATGATTCATATAAGAACCAAAAATATCCATTGTAGACATAAAAAAAATCGGTAAGGTGTTGATCAGCATCTAATTGGTCAACGATCAAAAGTTTGATCGGTCAACAATTCAAATTCAAGACTAGCGGGTCCCACAAGTAAGGTGACTTATCAAAGCCAATGTGGGCCCATGATTGGTGACACATGTCAGCATATGGGAGGCCACACTTCACAACAAAAGATAAATCTTCCACTTATATTTGTATTAAATTAATTAGAAAATAACTATTTTCTTATTGGCTAAGATCCCTTAAAGATGAACATCAATTCCTCTACAAATAGGAGGCCCTCATTTAAGAAAAAGGAGACCTTTTTTCAGAGCATTGAAGTGTTGCCAAACTACAGACCTTCAAGCATTTATCACCATTGTTAGAGATTTATCAAGCACGAAACACTAGTGCCGAACCTTCACTTTGAAGCCTAATTCAAGAACAAGCTCTCTCAACCATTGGATCAACATCTGAGCACCATTTGGTTCAAGATCATGAAAGGATATCTCTCAATGGTTAAACCGGATTTGCAGCGGAAGACATGCAACAAATTTTTTTACATAGAACAGAATCCACCATCAATATCCAGCAGGATTTCGATTAAGCATCGGATCATGATTTAATAAAGTAAGAACATAAATAATTAAATTAAATACATACTTACAATACCCTCTTTTGTTTTTGCGATCTTCGAACCCGAGCTCCAAAAGTATAAAGCCTCCAACGGTATCCACACGAGCACAAGACCTTGAGAATCCTTGCAACTATCAACACTTGATGAGAGGCAAGCTTAGAGAGCTAGTGGGGATTTCGGCTATAAGAGGGAGAGGGTAAAAGGGGACGGCCCTAGGGTTCTCTTCACTTCTTTTAGCCTCCACTTGATGATAGCTAGGGTTGCTTAGTGCTAGCTTGACCCATCACCTCATATTTATATGTCAACTTCCCTTTATTTGCTATTTTGTCCTTCCTTTATTAACCTTTAATAATAATGACCAAATTAACAATAAATAGGAATATTCTGCTCTCTTTAATTCAAAAGACTCTCTTATGCTCTATTATGTGTGACCCTTTGGGTTCACCCCAACGCAGCAGTGGATAGGGACATCTTTATGTCTCCTAAAATAGAAACTTTCTATTTTAAGATTCAATTAGAACGATTCCAATTATACCCTCATTTATAACACTTTATCAGTAGGCTTTCACTGGTCATGAGTGACGTCTTGCAATGTGTCATGACGTGCCCTAAGTTTAGGTGAATAGTAGAACAATGTGAACCCTTCTTGTTACTTAATTCTTCATCCCCTAATGTCACTGTTAAGATAATCAGGGAATGGATATTAGTCAAAAACCTTTATCTTAACATCTTGTCATGTGTTCTCTAAAATATAATCTCAATAAGATGAACCCAATGAAACACTTTCACAATTCACCTATCACTCTGGCCAGTGATTCATATTGAAAGTTATCTTTGAGAACTAACCCTGATATTCTCTCAAATACTAATGAAAGTGATGATTCCTTATTGACTACTCATCTATCTACATGCATGACTCATTGAACCAATGAGTATCGATTACATCCCTAGGGTTAAGGCTGTACAAGATACTATCAAACCCTAATAACTAAGGCACATGATAGCTATGGTGTCTCAGGTCTAAGGACTACAAAATAAATATATGTAACATAAGAATATTCCTTTGACTTAATCTCCATAGAAATATTCTAGCAGATCAAGTTCAGTGTACATGTTCTCTAACATGCACCCATGGATTAACCTAAGTGTCAATACACTGATGGGAAAGACTACATATCCTCCCAATTGAGTTGGTTTAAATCTGTGCTACTCTTTATGGTTTATAAAATGTCCTCTTTAATACACCTATGAGTATGAACTATTTTAGAATAAATGTGTATGAGAAATACAAGTCTCTCTATCTCAATTACCTGAAATACATATTTCTCTTATCATTTATTCATGGACATTATCATATATATATAATTTAATATATATACGACAAGTAATACCTTCTAATTAATATAATATGAAATAGGCATGCCCTTTAGGATTGGTTTTATGGCATACCTCTAACAATCTCCCACTTGCACTAAAGCCAATCATCATAGTATAGTATACTAGTCTTCGTAAGACAAGGCTTCTAACACTCAAAGGTGTTATGGCAAAGAAGATCTTATGCAAATAAGCTTTGCATTTTATTATTTTCAATAATAGTATTTAAACTAAAATTTCGTTGCCAACTCTGATCTACTAGTAAATGAGATCTATGTTCTCGAAAGAGAATAGTATGTACTAGACATTCTTTTAAGCAATTTATAAATGGCATACCAAATTTCTTTATATATAAGTATTTCATTCTTAAAACTTTTTTAAGAATATACTTATTTTATTCAAAATCAATATTCTGAATTATTAACCAATATCTGTTTGTAATTACTTGCAACATTAATGATATTGATTTAAGTACATTATATGAATTCTCATATTTCTCAAATATATTAAACTCATATATAATCCCTCATAAAATCAAGATTCTTGAGAAATTAGAATTCTATAACGATTATGGAATTCTTGATACTACACTTAGTATTTTAAAGTATGTACTTTTTAAAAAAATAATAAGAATAAGCTTGATGACCTTATTGCTCTCACTTGCGCTATTGAAATAAGGTACTTTATGTTTTAAACCCTTATAACATAAAGCTCCTTTTTTATGTTTCAATAATAAGGCATGGTTCTTAACCATTGTGAGAACATTTGTTTTTCTAATAACTCTTTATTTAAGAAAAACATGCTTTTAAAATTTATTTGAAGTATTTCATAATCCAAATAAGCTTTGATTATATTGTTTGACATATTTAAAATCCTTTAGTGATATTGATAATTCAAACTAATGAATAAGGTTCATACATCTTGTGTATTGTCCATTTTAATATCCTTATTAAATAAGGTGATTTGGTTCATATTAATTAATGAATCGAAATTCATTTATTAAAACGAACCTTTATAGTTGAATTATCATATCCAATTATTCATTTTTATTTATAAAGAAATAAAGAACTTTAAATTAATTGCCAGAGATAATCTAAATATCGAATATTATAGATAAATAGTTTTAAATAAACAAAGTACTTAAAACTAAATAAAACTTCAAAATAAAGTATTTATTACAACTGGCAATAATAATAAAAGTTCTTAATAACTAAATAAGCTAGTCAAGAATCAAGCTATAGTGTCAAAGGCAGCAACTCTTGATCCTTTCCAAACACAGCAAGCCGAATATCTACTCGACCTTTTGCTTCCCTTTGTCTCCTACATACAATCGCATTGTATAAGAAAAACATAGTTATGTATCACATACCATAAGCAAAATAATACTAATTCTCAATTAGTAAATAAATAAAATTAGGACGTACCATTAGAAGAACCATTCTTCAAATAAGATAGGTGCTCCTTGCAGTTTCTTTTCCAGCGACCAGTCTTGCCGCAGTGGAAATACTTTCCTTTTGTATCCTTCTTCTTCACTCCTCCTTTCGGCTTAAGATTGGACTTCTTCTTCTTTCTACCTTTGCTCTTAGGCTTGAGTTTAGAAGTCGATGCCCCATCTATAGCCAAAACATTTCCTTTGGAATCCTTTTTCAAGGTTTCCTCAGCAGTAATCAACATATTCATCAAGTCAGTTAATGAAACTTTATCATTCATATCAGACATGTGAAAGTTCATGATGAATTGTTTGAAGGTTGAAGGAAGTGAATGTAGTAGAATATCTGTACTCATTTCTGAAGTGATCTCAACACCTAGATCATGGAGAGCGTGGATGTCTTGAGGCAGTGCTCATTTACTGATGTCCCCTCCACCATCTTGCAGGAGAAAAGTTCATTAACGGTATTGTACCTTACAATCCTGCTTTGTGATTTATATAACTCATTGAGATTCTTAAGGATCGCATATGCACTATTGATGACCTCATGTTGCCTTTACAGCTCATTGGTCATCGATGCCATCATATAGCTTCTGACTTGCACATCATTCTCGAGCCACTTGTTATAAGTGTCTCGCTCCTCTTCAGATGTCCCCTCAGGCAAAGCATTGGGGCGTGGGGATTTGATAACATAGTCAATAGTTTCAGCGGCCAAAACTATTTTCAAGTTCCTAACCCAGTCATTGAAATTCAGATAAGTCAAACGGTTGTCATCAAGGATTCTAGATAGTAGGTTTAGTGGAGCCATCTATAAATAATAAATGTGAATTTTATATTATTTAAACATAAATACCTTTTGGTTTTTAAGTTTTATGTTACCTCCCATTATTTTATTCAAATCTCATATACCCTTTATTAATGAGATTCGGGAATTTCAGCATTGGATTTCCTTAGTAGGGATTGGGGTCCCATCAAGGATTAGTAGTCATCACATAATAGGTTCTTGGATACTAATTTTGAAGAGTGGATAACTCTTTATCATAATGCTTCTCAAAGCAAATTCCAATCTTCTTTTAGCCTCTAAACTGTAGTATCCTCACATAATAGGTTCTTGGATAGTACATTTCAGTTAAGTCACACCCACAATTCACATAAGTATGGTCAATTGAATGTTACATCCCTCACATAATAGGTTCTTGGGATGAACCATTTTCGCACCTTATGATATCCAATATTCAAAATAAGATAAGATGAATTCTTAGGATGGATGTGTTCCCGCATATCTGCAGCCAAACATAACCATTGAAAGAATTTTCTTATCTTATAATGGTGGGAGGCTAGGATAAGGCTCACACCTCTTCCTTACAACTTAATTTTTAAAAACAATGGTTTTTATAAAAGGTCTCATTTTTAACATAAAACATACATCACATGCATAACATATATATCAAACATACATATAAGATTTAGACCAAACTTTATTATTAGTTCTCGATTATCCTCCAACTGTCCTACTAGAGGTTATGGTAGATTCATCTTAAACATATAATAAATTAGGTCAAAGGCCCTAACCTAGCATACATCACATATATTATTAGGTCTTTGATTGATTATGGACTTTTAAGGTGGGTTCAAACTTTGAACCAAAAATGAACCCTAAGTCTATAGTGTAGGTTAGGTGATTGTAATTAAGATCTATGTAACTAATACATAACGACAATCAAGTCTTCTCAAGCTCTTGAAGTCATAGCCAAGTCCTTCTCAAGCACTCGCTTTTCCTATCATACAAGACTCCATCATGCACCTCGGGTCCACCACTCGCCTTCTTGAATCAAGTATTACATTTGAAATGAAAGATAGAAAGGGATTAAGGAGATAAGGGATACATAGGAATTGAGAACGAAAGAGGCATGCAAGCCCCAAATTAATTACATCACCAAATTTAAACTGCTTTAAATACAACCCAAAATAAACCATACACATCTAATGCGACCAATGACAACTCATTTAATTGGTCTTAAGTCCGTAATCATCCATTTGCATTTACACAACACATTGCATAAAATAAAAGCAAAAACAAAGTAAAGGTAATGATGGCAATGGCATATAATTAATTAAAGTCATGTTATTATTATTATCCCATAACAACAATAAAATTATTATTATTATTATCTCATAACAATAATAAAGTTATTTTAAATCTCATTTAAAAAGAAATCCATCATATCTCATATGATAATACTAGTGTCTTTCCTTAAGTAAAACTCCTAATTAACTCTATTAGGGTTTTAAATAAATAGAATTTAATTTGACAAATTATTCTCACAATTCCTATCATGCATTTAACAATTTAATATGCATAGTAGATTAATCAACATTAACCTATATTGAAGGAATTAAATAATAACTCAAAACCAACAAATTCTATGAAAGAGACTATATTTGTTTTTCATCAAAAACTAGAATTCAGCTAATGTTTTGGGACTAAACTTTCCTATATTAAAACTAACTTTTAAAATGTGAAAATACTTTATTTCACAAGGATTTTCAGTCCTATTTCAAATGGCATAGGTCTCGTTTAGTGATTCCAACGTTTGGTATCACTTTAAAGCATTTTGTGATGCTAACTCCAAACCTTGGCAGATTCTGGAATTTACTCATAAATGGCTTTATATGGCCTAACCTAGAATGAACTAAGTCATGGAAGCACTTCAATTCACTAGGTTTTTCAGTCTTTTTTCCAATGGCAGGGGTCGTAACACTTGATTCCAATGTTTGGTATCAATTTAAGGCATTTTATGATAGAGAGTCAAAATTTCCAGATTTAACTCTTAATCATAAAAATCTTAGTGTCGCTAACCTAGGTCATAACAAGTCATGGGAACTCTTCCTAAACTTAGTTAAGACCTTATATTAATGAAGTCAATAGGTGGCATGCTTTGAAAACCTTAGAAAATAATTTTCATAGATTTTACAAAAGCTTCATAGTTGCTGCCCAGAAAAAAAGCAACCTAGTTTTAACTTTAAAACGATTTTAAAATTAATCCAATCAATATATAATCATGCCAAAACACTTTTAACATGTTTATATACTGTTAAGAAACATCCCTAAATGTTTTTAAAGTAAACAAACATTAATTCATCACATGAATGGCACAATCTCTCATGAACACTAAATAAAGGTTTTTATAAAACTAAATGTCATAAACCTATTTGTTCTTCATTTTAAATTTCCATTAAAAAACAGAATTAATTTTGAAAACCTTATAAAATATTTATAAAACATATGAAGAACATTAAGGTATGATAAAAAAATAAAAACATGAGCCATTAGGGTTCCAAACCCTAGAGGCCGTGAGGTAGTGGGAGAGAGAGTGTGTGCTAGGGTTTAGGGTTAAGGTTAGGGTTAGGATTTTTCAACCTTGCCTAATCCTATCTTTTTAGGGTTTCCATAAACACTAAACATGTTGCTATATTTCCTAAATCAAAATCATTCAAACTAAGAAAGAATCAAATCAATACAAGAAACTTTCCAAAATCAAACAATTTCAAAATAGGAAACTATGGATTTTCAAGATTTGACAATTAGGGTTTCTAATTTCAATTCAAGAAGTTCCCTATTATGGTTTAGGGTTTCCTAAAACTAAAACCAGCCACCATTGATATTCCAATTAGGGTTTTGTAAGAACCCTAATCACCATTGTTAACATCTTAACAAAACTCCATTAAAGCACTGAAAGGTTTATTCGAATACATGGAATCGCAGCGAAAGACAAAATAAAATTTTTTAAGAAGATGATTCCATCATTGAATATCCCGGCAGGATTCGAACAAGCATAGGGACATGTGATTTACAAAACAAGCATACATATTTATTAAACATAAATAATACTTACTTGATTAGCCTTTCGACTTGCGATTGATGAATCCAAGCTCCAAACGGATGAAGCCTCCAACGATATCCACACGAACACAACACCCCTTGAATCCTTGAAGCTCCTCAACTATGAAAGAAACAAGCTTGGAGAGGGAAGAGAAACTCTTTCTCTAATTTGATGAATAAGAGGCTTAGTGCTAGCATGTCTTATCATCTAGTATTTATAGAAAATCCCTAGGGTTTCTATTTAATACTTATTTCCAAATGTAACTTAATTCTCTTTATATATTAACAATTAATATATAACTTAATTCCTTATATATATTAACAATTAATATATAAAGTTATTAATTGAATTAGTATTAGGAAATTCCCTTCTCTCTTTAATTCAAGAGACTCACTTATGCTCTTTGTTTGTGTGTGACCCATTGGGTTCACCCCAACCTAGCAGTGACTAGGGGCATCTCTATGTCTCCTAAAATAAAAACTTTCTATTTTTAGGTTTAATTGAAACTATTTCAATTATGCCCTCATTGATAACACTTATCAATAGGCTTTCACTGGTCATGAGTGACGTCTAGCAATGTGTCATGACATGCCCCTAGGCTTGGGAGAATAGCAGAACTACATGAACCATTCTTGTTACTTAATCCTTCATCCCCTAATGTCACAGTTAAGATATTCAGGGCATGGATATAAGTCAAAACCCTATCTTAACAACCTTGTCATATGTTTTTCAAATATAATCTCAATCAGATGAACCTTATGAAACACTTTCATAGTTCACTTATCACTCTGGCAAGAGATTCACATTGAGAATTATCTTTGAGAACTGACCCTGACATTCTCTCTCTTATCAATGAGAGTAATGATTTCTTATTGACCACTCATGTCTTCATGCAAGACTTATTAGAGCCAATGAGTGCCGACTACAACCTTAGGGTAAGGCTGTATAAGACACTATCAAACCCTAACAATTCAGGCACAAGACATCCATGGTGTCTCAGGTCTTAGGATTACCAAGTAAATGGACGTAACATAAGAATATTCCTTTGACTTAATCTCCATAGGAATATTCTAGCCGATCAAGTTCAGTGTACATGTTCTCTAACATGCACCCATAGATTAACCTAAGTGTCACTACACTGATAGGAAAGACTACCTATCCTCCCAATGGAGTTAGTTTAAATTTGTGCTACTCTTGTCGGTTTAATAAATGTCCTCTTTAATAAACCTATGAGTAGGAACTCTTTTAGAATAAATGTGTATGAGAAATATGAGTCTCCATATCCCAACAACTTGAGATACATATTTCTTTTATCATTTATTCATGGACATTATCGTATATATAATTGAATATATAAACGACAAGTAATACTTTCTTATCCTAATATGAAATAGATATGCTCTTTAGGATTGGTTTTAGGGCATACCTCTAACTAGCACAAGTTTAAACAAATTTAAATTTTGCTATTTGCAAATATCAAGATTCAACATTTAAACAAATTTAAATCAATCAAGAATTATGTAAACATGTTCTAGGGTTTGTAAACCCTAGTAGCCATGACCTAGAGGGTGGTAAACCCTCATGGCCATGAACCCCATTAGGGTTTCCTAAAACCCAAAATCACCATTAAAGCTATTTTTAAGAAAACTCAAGCTTTTGTTCTTATTTCCAGAATCAAAAACATCATCCATTCAATCTTAGGGATTCCAAAAACTCAAGATTCAACCATGGATGTTCATGATAGGGTTTCTAAAACCTTAATCATGATTAACATCATGAAAGAATCAAATAGGGTTCAAAAACCCTAAGTGGCCGAATGGAAGAGAGAGAGATAAGAGAGAGGCCGTACCTTCTTGGGGGGATTTGATCATCACCCAAGCTTCAATGCATCAAGGGGATAAAACCCAATCATCAAATCACATGGGGAACAAACCCTACTAGGTCCGAAATGTAGAGAGAGTATTGAGAGAAGACCAAGCTTGTTCTTGGGTTTTTCATTAAATTCAAAACAAATCAAACAAGAGGGACAAAACCCCATTGCCGAATCCTATAGAGGGGCTGCCCATATGATCCGAAAACTCCTAGAGGGTATTAAACAATCCCTAAAGCCATTAAAAAACAAAACACAAAGGGTTCTTTAAGAACCCTCATTGCCGAATTGAACATGGGTTTCTAAAACCCTTTAAACTTTGATTTTAATTTATTATATCCATTGCAAGCCATCATTAAAATCATGATCATGCTTAATATGGCTCTAATACCACTGAAAGGATATCTCTCGATGGTTAAACCGGATTCGCAGCGGAAGACATGCAACAAATTTTTTTACATAGAATTGAATCCACCATGTAAAAAAATTAGTTGCATGTCTTCCGCTGCGAATCCGGTTTAACTAATTATCAAAAAAAAAAAGAATCCACCATCAATATCCAGCAGGATTTCGATTAAGCATCGAATCATGATTTAACAAAGTAAGAACATAAATAATTAAATTAACTACTTACTTACAATACCCTCTTTTGTTTTTGCGATCTTTGAACCCGAGCTCCAAAAGTATAAAGCCTCCAACGACATCCACACTAGCACAAGACCTTGAGTATCCTTGCAACTATCAACACTTGATGAGAGGCAAGCGTAGAGAGCTAGTGGGGATTTCGGCTATGAGAAGAAGAGGGTACAAGGGGACGGCCCTAGGGTTCTCTTCACTTCTCTTAGCCTCCACTTGATGATAGGTAGGGTTACTTAGTGTTAGCTTGACCCATCACCTCATATTTATAGGTCAACTTCCCTTTATTTGCTATTTGGTCCTTCCTTTATTAACCTTTAATAATAAAGACCAAATTAACAATAAATAGGAATATTCTGCTCTCTTTAATTCAAAAGACTCTCTTATGCTCTATGTGACCCTTTGGGTTCACCCCAACGTAGCAGTAGACAGGGACATCTCTATGTCTCATAAAATAAAAACTTTATATTTTAAGGTTCAATTGGAACGATTCCAATTATGTCTTCATTGATAACACTTTATCAATGGGCTTTCACTAGTCATGAGTGATGTCTAACAATGTTTCATGACGTGCCCTAGGTTTGGGTGAATAGTAGAACTATGTGAACCCTTCTTGTTACTTAATCCTTCATCCCCTAATATCACTTTTAAGATAATCAGGGTATGGATATTAGTCAAAAATCCATATCTTAACATCTTGTCATGTGTTCTCTAAAATATAATCTCAATAAGATGAACCCGATGAAACACTTTCACAGTTCACCTATCACTCTGGCCAGTGATTCATATCAAGATTTATCTTTGAGAACTGACCCTGATATTCTCTCTCATACTAATGAGAGTGATGATTCCTTATTGACTACTCATCTATCTACATGCATGACTTATTAGAGCCAATGAGTATCGATTACATCATTAGGGTTAAGGCTGTACAAGATACTATCAAACCCTAATAATTAAGGCTCGAGATAGCTATGGTGTCTCAGGTCTAAGGACTACCAAATATATGGACGTAGCATAAGAATATTTCTTTGACTTAATCTCCATAAGAATATTCTAGCAGATCAAGTTCAGTGTACATTTTCTCTAACATGCACCCACAAATTAACTTAAGTGTCAATACACTGATAGGAAAGACTACCTATCCTCCCAATTGAGTTGGTTTAAATTTGTACTACTCTTTATGGTTTATAAAATGTCCTCTTTAATAAACCTATGAGTAGGAATTATTTTAGAATAAATATGAATGAGAAATATAAGTCTCTCTATCTCAATTACCTGAGATATATATTTCTCTTATCATTTATTCATGGACATTATCATATATATATAATTTAATATATATACGACAAATAATACCTTCTAATTAATATAATATGAAATAGACATGCCATTTAGGATTGGTTTTAGGGCATACCTCTAACCGAACAAGCCCTCGAAGCCCTTGGATCAACATTTTGCTACCAACAGATTCAAGATCAAGCCATCTCGACCCTTGGATCAACGAGCATTTTGAGGAGATCGAATTAGAGGATTATTTTTTTCTTTTTTATTAAGAATACATCTCATAGAGGATTGTACCCATTATTTTACAGTTAATATAAATTCAAACTTGTCCATATTTTTCTAGTTCATTTAATTTTTAGGACACGGAATTTTTGTGTACATCTATGTAACCATATTTAAACTGAGCTAGAATCATAATTGCATTCAAGCAATTCTATCTAGTTACATGATGTATCACATGTACTCAAAAGCCATATGCATCCACTTGTAAGTTTATTCCATTATCACATTTGAAGATAGAAAGATCTCGGCATAAAAAAGATAATAGTGTTAGAGGTATGCCCTAAAACCAATCCTAAAGGGCATATCAATTTCATATTATATTAATTTAAAGGTACAACTTGTCGTGTATATTTAAATATATATATGATAAGGTCCATGAATAAATGATAAGAGAAATATGTATATCAAGTTATTGAGATATGGAGACTCATATTTCTCATACACATTTATTCTAAAGAAGTTCCAGCTCATAGGTTTATTAAAGTGGACTTTTATAAACCGTCAAGAGTAGCACAGATTTAAACAAGCTCCAATGGGAGGATAGGTAGTCTTTCCTATTGGTGTAGTGACACTATAGTTAATATGTGGGTGTATGTTATAGAACATGTACACTGAACATGATTTCCGAGAATATTCTTATGGAGTTTAAGTCAAAAGAATATTCTATGTTATGTCCATTAATTTGGTTATCATTAGACTTGAGGCGCCATAGTTGTCTTATGTAATCGGTACTCATTGGCTTATGTATGAAGATAAATGAGTATGCAAGAAGGAATCATCACTTTCATCTTTGATGACAGAGAATGTCAGGGTTCGTTCACAAAGATAATTCTCAGTTTGAATCTATGGCCATAGTGATAGGTGAACTGTGAAAGAGTTTCATTGGGTTCACCTTATTGAGATTATACTTTGTAGAACATATAACAAATTGTTAAGATAGAGCTTGACTTAATAACCATGCCTGATTATCTTAACATTTACATTAAAGGATGAAGGATTAAGTAATATGAAGGGTTCATATAGTTCTACTATTCACCCACACCTAAGGTACGTCATGATATGTTGCTAGATGTCACTCATGACTAGTGAAGGCCTAATGGTAAGTGTTATCATTATGGGAAAAATTGGAATTGTTCCAATTGAACCATAAATAGAAAGATTCTATTTTAGGGAACATGAGATGTCCCGGTCCACTACTAGGTTGAGGTGAACCAAAAGGGTCACACACAAAAGGACACAAGAGAGCTCTTTAATTTGAGAGAGGAGTAAGTTTCTAATTAATGTAACTTATAAGATCTTTTTAATTAATGGTTAATTAGGGAGGACCAAGTTGCAAATTAGAAATCCTAGTATTTAACTATAAATACATAGGGATGAGTTCATGCTAGCACTAAGTCCACTTAACCCTAAAAATAAAAGAGAGGCACTCATCACTATCATCTACATGGTGGCCGTGAGCTAGGGACTTCTCCCTTGGATGTGATTTGTTCTCTCTCCCTTTCAAGCTTGCTTTGTATCAATGGTTGATCAAGTGCAAGGAAATTGAGGAGTCTTGAGTTCGTGTGGATACCGTTGGAGGCTTCATACTTTTGAAGCTTGGATGCAATTCGAGGTTCTTAGAGTTTCATAAAAAAGGCAAACAAGTAAGTGTATTTAATTTATTTAAATATGTTTTTGTTGTATTATTCATAATCTTATGCTTGCGTTCGATTCTTGTATTGATTGTGAGTGAGGATTCAATTTTATATAAAAGTTTTATAGTTGTTCTTCTGCTGCGAATCCTTCTTACTCACTTTCTTTCATATAGTTTGTTCAAAAACCATTCATTATGCTTTACTGTAGCAAATATGAGTTAATAAAATCTAAATCTCACATATTAGGAATTTATTAATTGAAAGATAGACATTTTTATGAAATCGAGAGAAAAAAGGGGTCTAAATGGAGTAATTAATCTAGTGATAAGAACATTTATCCACTAGTTTCTATAAGTCCTTTAGAAATATAATCCTATTTGCATATTTCAACATTATGCTAAAATTCATAAACCTTACTATTATAATTTTCTAGTTGTAACTCCCATCAAAACTGTTAGGTTTTTTTATTCATGTGTTGGCTAATTCTAATTTCCAAAACACAAGTTGAGTTGTATTGGTTTTGGTTGTTTGGTTATTTCATAAGCCATCTAGCATCGAAGAGCATCAGGATCAAGTTTACTTGAAGATTACTTGAAGATCGAGGTTAATCGAAGCTCATTAATTCATTGACAAATCTTTTCAATGCTTTGCTAGGATGTTAAGTTGACTTATAACCTAGGTTTTTATATGCTTTTAGGTGGTTTAGAATGCCTAATATACATAGGAAAGATCCAAAAGTGCAAATTAGTTGAAAATTGTTCAAAATAAATTATTTTTGGAAATCTGCATAACTTGGATCGATCCAATCTTTATCGTAGGATCGATCCTACAGGCAGAAAGGTTTGGATAGATCAACTCGAGGAAGTTCAGAAAATCTCCTATTTTTGTAGATTTTTTATTGGTTTTGACCTATACCAACTCTTACATGATTAAAAAACTTTACTAGGGTTATAAATATGTTGTTTTAGCCTAGTTTAGGGTGTAGAGAATTATTGATTCATCTTTAACCTAGAATTGAGAAACCCTAGCCTCCATAGCATGCAACACCTTCTCCATGATGCTTAGCTTCTAGTTGCATGTCTTTCTTCTCTTTTTGATCTTCGATCTAGAGAGGTTGTAAACCATACCCCAGTTTTGTTTAGAAGGATTCAAGGAACCGAATATCTCCATTGTGTTAGCCTTGGTGGATCTCCAAGGTGGTTGGATTTAGCCAGCGCAATTCCAATGGTTGCCATCAGTTATGGTGTGACGTATTATTGGTGCGTTGTGGGTTGTGAAGACGTATTGTGGAGCTTGGTACGAGGTAAAGACTGTGCTCGTTCGTGGACTGATTGCTATGCAATCATATGCCATTAACTTGGCTTACTGAGTATTTTTATTGCACTTATTCATTTAATAATGCTAGTCTTATGTAAAATTAGTTTTAATGTTGATGTTTTGCTTTTTGTAGGAAAACCTGCCAAATATTCCATTTTGGAGCTCTTAGAGATAAAGTGATAGGGCTATGCATACTAGGAGCTTGGTTCAAGGTGGATTGCATGCTAGGAGCTTAGTTTGAGGTGGATTTAATGTGCGAAAGTTGATAAAAAAGTGTTAGAAGGCATTTAGAGACTTTTAGAGCTGTGCAGTTTTTTGCTGACGAAAACTTTTGACTTCAAATGGTCATAACTCTCTCATCCGGACTCCGATTTCGATGATCTTTATATGCCCAAAAAGCTTGAGAAGTCTACTTTCAGAATATGGCTTTCTCAAGGTCAAATTCAATTTGGAAGAATGTCTATCGATAGAAGTTATATCGATATAACTTTGGCCATCGATAGAAAATGTTGGATATCGATAGAAAATAGGTTTTGAGCTCCATTTTTTGTAATTAATCAAGTTCTATCGATAGCCACTTATTTTTCTATCGATAGAGAAGTCGAGAATCGAGATTTTCGGGGTTTTTAGTGACTTTTTAGGGGTATTTTATGATTTTATTTGGTAATAGGTTTGTTGAAACATATTAAAAGGGTTTTCAGTTCCCACTTGGGAGCCACCTTGGGGGGATTAGCCTCCATTCATCTTCACTTCTCTCTCAACCTCTTTTCTGTTTTCTCTCTCTTAGGGTTTGTTCTTGGAAGCTTGGGATGAAGGATTCCCTCCATTCAAATCTCTCCATGGGCGAATAGATCATCACTTTTGGGATGTAGATGAAACTTCTCTCAAGTAACATGTGTTTATTGCTTTGAGTTGGGTTGTTATGGGTATTAATGATGATTGTACAACCTTGAGAAATTGTATTAATAACAATATATCCTTTAAATGTTTTTATCTATTCAAATGAGTTTGTTTTCTGTGATTACAAATTCAATGGTTATGCAAAGGTATTTATTGAATGTGTTTACATATGCTTTGATGCGTTACGCCTCATTTAGATGGTTTATGCAAGTTTAGTCTAATTTAGTTTAGTTAGTTTGGAGCTTGGCAGGCCATGCTTTATTTGGATGATTCATGCATGATGTATGTATTCATAAAATTTTATGGAAACATGTTTGTATTATGTTTGGGTGTTTACATTTTGCTGGATGGGTTGTGCATGCCAGTCCAAGGTGTGGCAATTCC
Organism: Hamamelis virginiana; assembly: GCA_017140935.1. Taxonomy (NCBI): domain Eukaryota; kingdom Viridiplantae; phylum Streptophyta; class Magnoliopsida; order Saxifragales; family Hamamelidaceae; genus Hamamelis; species Hamamelis virginiana. The sequence continues at coordinate 4,640 of JAESVK010000892.1, read as the reverse complement.
AGTGACAGTCCATGTTTTTTGAATGTTTTATACTTTGCATGATATATTTGTGGTCTATAGTGTTATTAAGCTTATAGCTTGATGCATCTTTATCATTTATGCCTATAAACCCTAAATCAACTCAATAATGCATTTTACAAGAGTGTGGGTGGATTCAAAATCTCAAGAGTTTCTTCACTTTATAGTTTCTTTCTATTTAATTGCGTTATTTACTCTATTTGTTTAATTCAACAAACAACAACTGATTAATTATTTATTCTTTAACTAATTTGGAATTAGATTTTATACAACTCAGCCTTTGATCCCTGTGGACGATACTCGTGCTCAATCGTTATCTCAATGGATTGAGGTTATTGTACGCATTTTTTATAAATTTAAATCTTGATTGTTAACAATGAATAATCTTCCTTGTTTAGCACGATCATGGACTCGTTCGAGAAGAAGCTTAAAGACGGTGTGAACTACTTGGCTTGTGGACTCAAGTTTTGGTTAGTAGTGTCAGAGTCTTGTAAGTTGTCTTTTTCATAATACTTCCATTCTTCTCGAGGTTTTTTTACCCTGTTGGGGTTTTCCTTATTAAATCTCTGTGTTTATAATTTTAATTTACTTTTCTGTTGCATATTGTTGATAATTGAACATATAAATTAATTAGGGTTATTTGGTTAATTAAGTCTATTTGGGTAATTCTAAGTAACTCTAATTTCAAGAGACTCGCATCCTCGAAATTTCAATTGGTATCAGAGCATTGGTTCGCTCCTTTGTTTTAATCGCCTGAGCGTGATCCAGCATATTCAAGAAAATGAATCTCTTGCAAGAAGGATTATGATTGCCTCCCAATCATGCACTCTCAAGTGTGATTATGCAGTTCAATTTGTTGTTTTAAGTTGCATGTTAATAGTTTTTATCGTAGTTTTCCTTATGTTCATTGTTTTCAATTATTGTAGGAAATTTTGTGTAGAATAGGGCGAAGCTAAGATAATTAGCTTTGAATGCAAGTTGGCATCCCTCAGATGATGGAAGCTGGCAAGCGCGGGAAAGAATTTGAATTAAGTGAAGGTTGGAAGCAAAGTGGATTAAGTTTCAAACAACAAACAAGGGCAGGAAATCAACATTACCGATAATGGCAATGGTGTCTATCGGTAATGCAAGCAATCCAAGCCAGCAATTTGTCTCAGCAGGACCAGCCGCTAAGCATTACCGATAATGGCTCAAGCATTATCAGTAATGGTGGAAGGGAATGAGCAGTAAAAAGCAACAACAAATTCCATCAAGCACCAGAGACTAACCATTACCGATAATGGTGCTTTGCACTATCGGTAATGGTTGAAACCATAATAGCAGAAGGAAATCAGTAGAGCAACTCTATCGATAAATCTATAAGGACTATCGGTAATGGCTAGCAGCAAAATTCACATTCCTTGAGAAAGAAAAGCACCATTACCGATAATGGCATCCATCATTATCGGTAATGGGAGAGAGCTTCACCATGAAGGAAGCCACTCAAAGCCATTACCGACAGTGGGGCTTATGAATTATCGATAATGGTTGTTGACATTGTAAAATCTGCAGAATTTTGAGAGCATATTGAAGGATATACGAGTCTTTTCTCAAAAGGGCCTATAAGGATTATAAAGGAACATTTGCAGGACTTCTCATTTCAGTAGAGTAGCTTAGTTTAGTTTTTCTATTTTCTCTCCTCTCTCTCATCTTTCTCATCTTTTTTCAAGTGTTTTAGGATAGTTTTTGCTACTTTCTTAGTTAATTTCAGTTGTAGTTGAAGTTTGTTGTTTGATTTATTTTTGTACTTGGAACAGATTTGTGGTTTTTCAATTTATGCAAGTTTTGGAGTTTTCATTTTTAGTTCAATGTCTTCGGTTCTATTTTCATTAAAGTTGTTTATTTTCAAATCCATGAGTAGCTAAGCTTTAAAAAGTTGAGATTTATGGGGGATTCTTGATCTATATCCAATGTATATGATTCTCACACTGTTTCCATGCTTGAAAGATTTGGATATTGATGATAAACACTGAATTTGTTCAGCTCCGCAAGGATTGGCTAACTTTGACCATCTGTAGACAGGGTTTCTTGGCACAAGTGGTGCTTAGTGCTGAAAGCATTCCAAGTGTATGCTTAAATGTTTTGAAAAAGTGTTTAGCATAAATATCCTATAATCTTAAAAGAGGGTTTATTTTTATTGTTAAATCCTCCACACAGACCATTCTTTAATGTAATCTAAGCGTGTAATATATTCGGGTTTTATTGCTAAATATTTGATTGCATTGCAATCTTGTCTCTTTTCTATGTGTTTTGCATTCCCATTTTAGCATTTATGTTGAGTATTTATGTCTTTTTAGTTTATATTTGTGTTAATGTTGTTTTATGTGTTTGTGTAGGTTTTTCAGTTTATTCGTGCATAAAAAAGAGCTTAGAGTTCATCCCTCGAAGTTCATGCAAGCCTAAAGAGTTTTTCAAAGTCAATTCGATGTTTAAATACCTTTGGAATACATTTAAAGGCTTTTGGAGTTGTGCAGTTTTTTTACCAACGAAAACTTCCAACTTCAAATACTTGTATCTCCCTCATCCGGACTCCGATTTTGATGATCTTTATATGCCTAGAAAGCTTGAGAAGTATAGTTTTTGAATATGTGATGCTCATGGAAAAATTTAAAGTAATCCTATTGATAGGATGGTCATCCTATCGAGACCATCCTATCGATAGGGTTTTGACCCCTATCGATAAGATGGTGGATCCTATCGATAGGACCCCTCATCTGGTGGAAATTTCTACAGCCTGCGAAGAGACCATATCGATAGGGTCATCAAGCCTATCGATAGGGTGGTGTGGTGTCCGGGCAGTTTCCTAATTGAGAAAATTCTTACTTTTTGGCAATTTTTGTAAAATGAATTGTAGGGGATCTGCTTATAGGGTTTCCTAAACCTATTTAAGCATACTTTGGAGACTTAGAAGGGGAGCTAGACATAATGTACAAGCTCTCTCTAGGATTTCACATTCTCTCTCCTCTCACATTGGATTTTGGATGCACAAGCTTGGAATGGACGTCATCGATGTATCATCTCCGATCATGAGCGGCTAAACTCCAATCTTTGGTATTAGATGAAGCTTTTTCTATAATTTATTCTATGTTTTGATTTGGATTGGGATTTTTACTAAGTTTGTGATGATTGTACAACTTTTAGGAGATTGTTTTTCATGCAATCCATTTCATTAATGTAATATTCATCCAATGCAATTGTTTTCATGATTTCAATTACATTAGTTGTTCAATGGTATTAATTGAACATGCTTGTACGAAGTTAGTTCATTCATACCTTACTTGGATAGGTTGTGCATGCCTTGCTTGACAAGTTATGCCTCATTTAGATGGATTGTACTAAGTTCACACTTCATGCTATGTTTGATGGTGTTAGAGATATGCCCTAAAACCAATCCTAAAGGGCATGTCAATTTCATATTATATTAATTAGAAGGTACAACTTGTCTTATATGTTTATATATATATAATCCCTTTCTTGTGAGGACGTGCGGTTTTAAGAAGGGTGCGGACATGTGCGGGTGGCCATTGGATGGCATTAATGAACTTCAACGGTGGATGGCCTTCGAGAATTGAACCCGGTCCAACTCCCTCATTTCCTTAACTGACTCGATGGTCTACCATTATCATATTCTCACATCTCACAAAGGGGTTTCTGCATATCCAAAACCAAAAGGGGATATCTCACATTCGCACCATTCTGCAGATCCAAAACCAAAAGGGGATATCTCACATTCGCATCTTCCTTCCTTCTCACCTTCTCACTTCTCACAGTCCCAATCGCCACCATTGAAGGACCTACACCTCTCGAGTCTGCAACACAAATAGCAGAGGATACCCAGCCCTAATTTCAGTTGCATAGTCCCAATCGCCACCATTGAAGGACCTACGAAGCTGGTAAGTTAGGGCTTTTTCGTGTTTCTCTTTTTAATTTGGGAATCAATTGTCAGATGCAGATTTAGGGAGTCTCAATTCTTGATGATGGGATGATGTTCACGAATAAATATCAAAGTTTAGTAAAAAATGCTACGGGATTTGGGGAGATTTACTCGATGGCTGTAGCAAATAAAAAAACAAAGTGATTTCTGTAGATCCAAAACAAAAGGGGATTATTATTATTCAAACCTAAGGGCCATTTTTATTCTTTTCATCAGTAAAAGTCACAAGTAAAGCTTCCCCCAATTCAAACCTTTCTTGTGAAACGTACTTCATCACCAGATTGGGTTGTATTGTCCATTTTTATTCTTTTCGCTGAATTTTATATTTACTTGGTTAGCACTGCTTTAGTTACCATATCATTGTTTAACACTGGATGCATCAAACACCTCATTTGGATATTTGAAATGTGTTGATGATTAAAGGCATGTTTGGTTTGTCTGGGAATGTGCATCTCATTTTGAAATCAGCATAATCAGAAATAGGATGCTTGGTGTTATTTTCACCCATAATCTGGCAATGTTAAGAATATTATGTGATTGGAAAAAAAAAAAAAACAAAGGAATATTATGTGAGAATTCTGTCGATTCTCATCATAATATTTAGTTTATAAAACACTTGTGTCAGAACTTCCATGTGGAATGGTGTGAT
>JAESVK010000891.1:1034557-1076466 GCA_017140935.1 Hamamelis virginiana | reverse complement strand
CAAACCATACGTGTGCAGTTGCCACTTGGAGATTTCCTAAGCGAACAATTACCAAATCTTCTGCGCCTGAGCTACACAAATCAGAATCAAGAAAGGGAGGCAAATATTCTCTTTATTCCTCACTCACCTCCGTCTTAGAAGAAGAAAGAGATATCATTAGATTATAATTAAGGGCTGATGGTGAAATTAACTATAGGCATTAATTACAAATTTGAATCACTAATTAACACTTCAAGACACTCACCAAAATTGTACTTTAGGGTGAATCCCTCTCTCTCTCTCTCTCTCTCTCTCTCTCTCTCTCTCATTTATATTTATATTTTTTTTGTTACATTAATTAATTAGAAGGGATTTAAGCTTTAGATTTAGATGTTCACATCTAGTCTAATTAATCCTAATCTTTTTTCCAACATTCTCACAAATTGAATCATTGAGTCCAAGATATTTGTATTAATTAAAAAAAGCGTATCTATTTTTGGCATGAATCATTGAGTCATTGAGTCCAAGATATTTGGAAAATACTTTTTCCAAGTTGTAATTAATGAGTCAACATTCTCACAAATTGAGTCATTGAGTCCAAGTTTCTTAGAAACAAACCGTTGGATCGATCACTGTGATTTTTGGCGAGTATAAAATTCTTAAGAAGTCTGTCTAATCCAATGATAAGTTTTTCAAAATCCATTATGCAATTAACTCTAGATAGATTTTGCGTAAGGTGACTCTTTATATATATATATATAATAAAAGATGCTTTTATAATGTGCACCTTATACAAAGTGACCTGTATAGGGAAAAATGTAAATTAGATTTTGAAAAAACGACTGTTAGAATAAATACACTTGTTATGAATTTCATGTTGGACAAAAATCACAGCGATCTAATTGTCGGTTTCTAACAAATTCATTGTAAAAAATTATAACAAATTTTATTTTCATGATCGCAAAAACATATATATTACACTTCATGATTATTTTTATCATACTTATTTGTTCATGTTAAGAACATGAAGTAGGTAGTTGTTTGCACATCTTTTTTCCAACATTCTCACAAATTGAATTAACCTCAATGACTTTTCATCTCTCCATTTCTTTATAAAAATCTCTCTTCAAATTGTCACATCATCCCTCAATAGAGTTGCAAGTTTTCCAGCAGGCAAAGTTGACTGGGTTCATTGTAGGTACATTTGTGTAGTGAACAGTGAAAATTAATAGGGAGGTAGGTAGCTGTAAAGCTTATCTATTCTTGGATTGAAAAAAGCTTATCTATTTTTGGCATGAATCATTGAGTCCAAGATATTTGGAAAATACTTTTTACAAGTTGAGCCAAACTTTCGCCTGAATTTATTTTGCAACATCACACGATGAGGACAGCAACGATCAATCGTTGCCTCTTCCCAGGGTGGTATATATGCAATTCATTCATTCATTTGGTTTTTATGCATCAACTTTTAGGCTTCAATATTCCATGGGATCCTTTTCGTTTTTTCTTTTTTCTTCCCCCAAAAATCCCTGGTATCTAAATTTCTTAAGAGGCTCGAATAATTCAGTCGCAATAGTCACATTTTATTTTTTCTTGAAAAATTACTGATTGACCCTGTAGGAGTCCGAATTTAACTGTGATTTAATGTGTAGATCACCATATAGTGTTCGTTCTAGTATATCTATACACCTAAACTAATACTACACTAAAAAATTGATATTGGATTAGAGGCCCCTCTTATGTATGTCAGGCCTGCCAAAATTCACAGTGATTCTACGGTCAATTTTTAGGGAAAAAAAAAAAAAAAAAAAACCTTATAGTGTAAAGTGATGATATTTTGAAGAACAAAATAGTCACCGTTTTTTATAGTGACATTTTTTCAAAAATTGGTTGTTCGGTCACGATGATTATTGCTCAAAATTTGAGTGAGGAGAATAGGATTATTGCTAAAAAATTGTCTTTTAGTACCCAAGTTAAGACAAATAAATAAGGACCTCTAGATCTCCTCAAGGCCTTGTGTGGCGCCATCTTAACATAGTGATCACCACGTAGATCACTACACAGTTATCACCACGTAGATCGCCAGCAGATCCGGATTCCTCCTGTACTATCAGCGAAAAACACTTAGCTCCCCCGACCATCAATTTTGAGACATTGATCCCTGTACTATAAATTTGTGGTAGATTGCACCCTTTCGTCAGTTAACCAGACGCCCGTTTAACGGAAAGAAAGTCACATCGCGCATTTAGGTGAATGTATTTTTCCTTAATGTTGATGGGGAAATACCTTCGCATGAACGCACGTGACTTTCTTTCCGTTAAACAGATGTCTGGTTAGCTGACAGAATGGTGCAATCTATCGCAAAAGTAATAGTATAAGGGGTGAATGTGTCACAATTAATAGTATAGGCTAGGGATGCAAAGTATTTTCGCTAATAGTATAGGGGTTAATCATTAATTTTATTTTACTTTTTTTACGTTACTAACAATGAATTGAATTTTTACTTTTTTTGTTAAAAAAAAGAAAATGGAAAAGTTAAAGTTTGATTCCCTAAACCATGATCAATCTATACTTTGCACTCCAATAATTTTAATTATAACACATTGACTCCCTGTAGTTATAGTTTTTGATACTTTGAACTTCTATTAGTTAACCATTTGTGTCTTTTTTTTTTTTAGTGAAAAATAGTATTAGACTTTAATATGTTTTTATGCAGTATTTATCTTAGATTACTAATATATTTACTATCATATCAATAAAGTTTCAAAAAAATTTTCAATATATTTTATTTATTATAAATATTATTTTCTGACTTTAATCATTAATTGGACATGAGTAGACAAGACTAATAGAAAACTCTTGGCATTTGAAAAAGGATTCAGAATCACTTCACGACCATTCTTGAAGATGTGTTTTTGTAATCTAAGCATCCATGAAGTTACGGGAGTAATCGTCTTCTATTCACTCTATTAATTCTTTTACATTTGAATATCTTCCTTCACCCAAGGAATATATATAAACTCATCCATTTGTTTTGTCAAGAAAAAGAAAAGATATTTGCAATCTTGAAAGTATCCATTGATGGGATGATGTATTGGTTTGTTCGCTCATAAATTTTATCTCCTTGGATATGGAAAAAGAAGAATTTCGAGGGATCAAGATTCTTGAATTACCTTATTCCAATAAAAAACTGCTAACTGGACCAAATTTAATTTAAATCAAATAATGTGTCTGCAAGATATCTTTTGTGCATTTCAAATCGAGATTATGTTTTTCTGACGCATCATTTGGTTTAAAAACTGTAATAACTAACCGTTGGATCAATGTGAATTTTGGCATATGTAACGTATATAAGTAGAATATCTAATCCAAAGTCGGTTTCTCAAAATACTCATTCCACACTTGGTTTTACAAATCGTGTATCAAATTAGGAGTAAATTAAAAGAGAACCTAACCCATTGTGGGTATCCAAACGTTTTGGGTGTCTTCAATTGTGAAATGTTATTGGAGTTGAATTGTGATAAGAGAATTTAAAATTCATAACAAAACCTCGAGAAGAATATAGGGTGCGTTTGGTACGCGGGATAGGAATCTCAAGTCTGGGAATGTCTAATCGGGGAGTTTGGATTTGTAACTTTGTAACCCCAAACCATAAGGTACGGCCTGGCCGGATCGTCCATGTTACTGGATTTCTTCTCTTTGGGGACTAGAATAATTTCAGTTGTATTCTCTCAACGAAAATGGGTTCGCAATCCAGACATTTTATTTAGTACTCTGAATTTAATTCTTATAATGAATCTCTCTAGTTCATCATTCTCTCATCTTATGAATTTTTATGTTCATGGACGTTTTTCTCACCTGTTTCTTATAGAAATATAAACACACAAATTAAATAAATATGAATATTTTCAAAACTAACTATTAGATTAGTGTGATTTTTGGCAGACATGGCATGCATAAGTATATATATAGTATCTAATCCAACAGTAGTTTTTCAAAATATGCATCACACAATTATCTATGACTTTCATGCTGACAAAGCTTATATAAGCATATGCTGATATGACCATTTATATATATATATATAAACACACACACAAGTAATGCACTATGTGCATTACACATGCAATTTTTAGTGATAAAAAATCATCATCAAGGAACCAAATATAGTAACCTTTTTGTGTATGTGTATATATACATAAATGATCCTATCAGTGATGAATTTCACTGTCTAAAATTGTGACCATTTTGTTCTTCAAAATATCACAAATTTTTTCCACATGGATCACTATGATTTTTGGTAAGCATAAAATTCATAAGCGCATCTAATTCAACAGCCAATTTTTCAAAATCTTAAAATGGATTCTACATGTGTTACGTTACTCAAAGTTGATTAAAACGCACCTTATAACAGCATGTCCGATATATAGGAGGGGAATGTCAAAATAAATTCTCTTTTCACAATTCAAATGTTTTGGCGAAATATTTTTTTTTGGAGAACAGAATCAACCTAAAAAATTCATCAATTTTTAATTAATTGATGCATGTGTTTATTATTATTACAACTTGAATCAATTGACGATGGTGAATGAAGTGAGAAGTAATTGTTATGGTGGGTAATGTTAAAGGGTTTCCTTCCAATCAAAGAATTTCCCTTCCAAGAATACTAATGGAATCTGAAGACCTATTGATTCAAATACTATAAAAGACTTGATGTGAAACAGTGTAAGTATGTCCTGTGCAAATTCAAGTGCGTCTCCAAAGAAGTTGATATCTGATCCTAGTTTCAGAAGCATCCACACAGAAAAAATAAAAACTAAAAGAGAGACACAAACATATATAAGAAACTCTAATGTCAAATCGGAACAGACGAAGAGAATCCACTCAACTATATGAGTTTGAAGCAGCAGTTATTACCATTTTATACACACAAAAATGGAAACTCTAATGTCAAAACATTAAATCTTAACTATCTAATAAGAAACTCTCCACTTGCATGAACCTCCTTAACCCTCTTATCGTACTCATCTTCCTCTTCTTCTTCGTCTACTTCTTCCTCTTCTTCCTCCTCAGCATCAACAGCTTCTTTGCCTTCCTCATCTTCTGCTCCCCAGCCAAAGCCACTGACAGACCTAGATGCCGGAGGTGGGTTTCTTGCCTCCCCCACAATTTTCATTATCTCATCCACACTCTGAAGAGAAAAGCTTGGGTTATCTCTCTGGTAGTATATGGCTTGTGCTGACTCTGTTAGCTCCCTCGGCAAATTCTTTATGAACCATGGGTGATTCTTGATTTCTTTAATTGTAATTCTCTGCAAGAACAACAGAACAGGTTTGAAAACGAGTTTAATGTGCCATAATAGTGCAAAACAGGGGATCAACACTCCGTAAAACTAGCTTATAATGAGAAATTTTTTATTCTCCATGGAAGCTAAACTAGCCCATCTAACAATGCTCACAAATCCATAATTCAGACTGATATCAGGATGTTGTCCTTCCAATATTATAAGTATGTGCACCCCTTAATAGCATCAAACTATCCAGAGTTTTAAGCTATGTTTCACGAGCACTACTTAGATGAGGAATAAACTAGAATAGCACACTCTGCAAGAGTAAAAGATAGATATATATTAAAACTATGAAAATACACTCCCTTTTCATATTGAGTGTTCCATCCACAGCACAACAGACCCATTATAGTACCACTATATATCGTCACAGCGATATCAAGTGCTTTTGCAAATCATTTAACTGCATGTTAAGCTAACAGAACCTTATTAATGAATTTTTTCGATTGCATTTAATTAAAAGAAATGGCTAATAATCATGAATCTCCTAATCCAAATAAATGCAAAGGGAAAACCATATATATAATTCATTTACAGTTTTAGTTTTCAAACCTGATAAAGGCAACTAAAGCCATCATAGAACAGAGTTCACATTAAAGCATAGAACACCTGTAGAAGTAGTTCATGGTTCAAATTACTCTGCTTTATATTTCATTGACTAGGGTGCATACAGAGTTCACATTAAAGCACTTCAGTGTTATAATAGTGAGTTGGTATGGGCATTTTTTCTCCCAACCATATAAGACTTCCGTTATATCCTAATGGATTTACGAGAGCATGTTTTGCCAACTTTCAAACTACACAAGACAAGTACAGAGTTTATGAGAACATTGAAAAATAACATATCTAGAATTTTTTCTTCTCTTTATCATCATCCTTCCCGGCGCCCCCACCCCTCCTCTCTCTTTCTGTGTATTGGTCAAGGTTATTTTTTGCTGCATGCAAGAATTATATGATTTGATCGTATAAGAGCAGGTTCTAATATGAAATTTGATTGCAACCCCTTGAAAACCATAGGTTTGAGTTTCAATTGTATCTGCAAATGGTACATAATGTCTCATTGCCCTCCCTCTCTTTCCCTTCTCCTCTTTAGGCTCTCTTGATTCAGATCAGATATGTGGAGATGATTCAGGTGACGCTAAAGTTAACCAGAAGTTAGTCAAATCCATCAAGAATGATCACCCAAGTTTGTTGATTACCACGGCTGAACTAAAAGATCGACAAATAACTTGGATTCTAGGAATCCTTATTGGAGCTCAAAAGCACTAGATTCTGAGAAGGACACTCTGGATGCTCATACCTACACTTTGAAGGAAAGCCAATAGAAGAGATGCCACCAGCACATCAGGTTTAGTGAGTACTACTTTCAGAAATTGCAGATGATTCAAAAGGTAATTAATGGGTCTAAACATGGAACCAGTAAAAGAAGCTGCTATTGTAATTCTGCAGAAAACAAAGGCAAGCTCAAAAAAACATAGTAAAGGGACATGTTGGGATTTTTAGCTTGTAGTCTTGTCCTCTTATGAAAGCTAACAACGCAATTGGACCTTTGGTTGAGAAGAACCAGATGCATTCAGGTTTCCCTGTTCCAATGAATTAAATGGATTACAGGATCAGATTATAAGGATCTTAACCAACACCTTGCCATTTTCAAAGCTTCGGATAACTCTCAATCCCAAAAAGGAGTCTTCTTAGTCTATCTAGCAATGCTTTTGAAATGATATTCCTTCAATCTGATCTTCCTACCTTCTATATTATTATGATATGATAGGTAAGAAAAAGGCTTTATTTGTAAGTTGTAATTCTATTTCAGGCAGAAGTGAGTTTACTGATGGATCTCTTCCTAGGCTTCTTGAAAACATAGTCTGTTGTTGTTATTCATCCGTTACTGTCCGTTACTCATCTTCTAACTTGTCCTTAAACTTGTTGTCGGTATGTAGTCGCACAAAACAATTAAATAGTTGGACAATTCCTAGAAAACAAAGAAGATGATTGGGGTGGTTGTGAAAAGAATTGTCTGAATCTGTTATGGAGAATAATATTTTCCCTTGTTCTGAATAAAAAAAATCTACCATGTCTTATGAGACATGCCAACTTACAATGTGTAGTTATACAACTTATTCTCCTAGTATTAGTAGTCCTCTCTTCACTACATGAATGCCCTAGGGCAATTCCCAAAAAGAGAAACCACCACCACCCCCAGAAAAAATAATAAATAAATAAATAAAACAAATAAACAAAAGTCTAGGTGTCTAATATGAATCTCAATTTTGGGCAAAGAGATTAAAAAGGTCAAAAAGGTGCATACCAGAACTTGACTTTACCAAGGTACCATTTGTTTATTAAAATAGGCAATGTTCAACACAAGATCAATATGCTAGCAATAAACAATAGTGGCAATTTTTAATAATATGAAAGGATTGCAGCAATTGAAATAAAACTCAAAAACTTCAGTGCCATGCTTCAGAAGGATACATACCCTGGATGGGTTTGCAACAAATAAGCGTGAGAGTAAGTGTCTGCAATCTTGAGATATGTGAACATAGTCGGGGATTTTGTACTGAACAGCCATTATTCGCTGCAGAAAAATGAAGAAAAAAAGAAATATAAATGTCTAATAAAATAAGGTATTTGGCATTATTTCTGAAACCAAAGAGGACGAGTGGGATGTTTACTCCAATTGTTTTTCTAAAATTCCTGGGGTCTTCTTGATCTTCAAAAGGGTATGCTCCCACCAGCATAACATAGAGAGTCACTCCACATGACCATACATCTGCCAACTAAACAAAAGCAAGAAAATAGATTAGCATTTCACAATAAGAACTAATTTAGGTCACTCGTGTGGGATAAGCTTTGCATGAGATACTATAACAGCAGAGGGAACAAAATTCACAAAAAAATCTGGTCAGTTATGGCTCTAATACTCTGTGATACTTTATCATGTTATTTTCCAAGTAAACCATCCTAAAAGTTGAAAAATAATCAAGGTTTGGTAGGTTGACAAGAAACGTGACAGCAATATTAAAAATAGATAATTGATGCAGAAAGGGGCAATATCCATTGCCTGGTTCACTGCATGTTAAACCTGAGCTAGTCACACACGTTAGAAGGGAAATGCGTCATTCCAAACTGAATGCAGAATAATATCAATACAATTTATCAAAAACATTTAAACAGGCCAGAGAAAAGGAAACAGAAATAAGGACACTGGATCATACTCAAACGGTAAGGACACTTAAAAGTACCTAGGCACCCAATTTCTAGAGCACCCAAAATTAAAACTGTGAATAGTCCCAACTGGTAATGAGGGACATAAAATGCACAAAAGAAAAGATCCATTTAAGATCATACCCTTGTTTGTGCTGGGAGCGGAAATCCCATGAACAAGTGATAGTGCGTACAGATTAAACCAAAAAAAAAAAAAATCCGAATCATCTATAAGAAAAGGATGAATCCATACCTTGAGATCTGTCTGAATTGATCTCAAAAATCACGAACTGTAGAACACTGCTCGATCCCTTCAAGCCTTCTACTGTATTCCCCAATGCCAGAACGTGAAGAGAGAGTAGCTCTCTATGTGCTCTCTTTGATAAACGGCTGCCTCTAGGGTCTAGACAAAATATTTCGTCTTAACCTAGTGGCTGCCCAACATGGCATATATATAGGCTACGGTAGGGACCCAAAGGCAAATAAGTTTGGGGCTCCTAATGTAAATATTAAAACCTATTTACATTAATTATAATTCATTATACTAAAGAATTATAATTCATTATACTAAAGAATTATAATTGCACTCCCTAGCTTATTCTAAATTAAATTTCGAGCTCTTTGTTATTAAATACTTATTAATCTCCCCACGTTAAGATTACAGATACCCGTTGATTAAATTAAATTACTGACAATATTATTTAATCAACATCTATTAATCTCCTTGAGACCTTCCACTTAACTTATTTGATTTGTCGGATACAAAATCCACCTGCAGGGTTTGACATAATCAAAACTTATAAGTACTCTCAAGGGGGTATCATCAATCCCTATACCAGGATGTGGATTTCGTCAATAATTAATATTCACCATACAATTAATGCAGTTATCCAACTCATCGAGATTATTGACCTAAAAAGATCTCACTTTTTATTAATCAAAATAACTAACAATAAATGCATGTGTTTTTTAAATATTTCGGGATTAAGAGTATAAGTATTCATAATAACCTTGAAGTATTAATTATTTTATGTGTCAGTATAAAATACTTACCCCAAAACGGTCCCGTTCAATACACACAAGTGTACTAGCACAAGAAGTTGGAACTAAACCATTCCCCGTAGTCAAGACAGACCTACTGAAATCGTATGCTACAATCTTACCGATGGTGTGCCCAATTTCATCTCAAATTGTGAACAATAAGCTTATATTCTACAAGAACTGATGATCTGATCTTCTGTGTGTAAGCCGAACTCTACACACCAGATCATTTACTATGTAGAATAAAAGACACACATGCATAATATTAGAAGATAATATAACGCAAACATAGCTCATACAGATTCTCATTTAAAATGCAATATCAGAATTCATTAATAAATAAATAGCAAAGTCTATTACATAAAAGCAAAAGGGTTAATATCTGATTCTATTTAATTTCAATAACTACGAAATGCTTTGGATGCTCCATATCATTAAAGTTAAATTCAATCTGGAAATAATTAGATAGGGCCACTAGTCAATATTCAAGACAGATAGGTTTGCATGAGTCATCCAGACAATGGGTCCAAATTTTCTAAATTATCATTTTGCATTAAGTTGAGTTTTTTCCCAACATGTATAACGTAACATGGATAGATGACTATAAGGCCATGATATATTATTTATTTCTATATAAGTATGCAAACTAATTAATACTGTGAGAGGTCTAAATGAAATAATGAGGCCAAACTTTTTGTAGAGACCAGCTGATCGAAAACATATCAAGATCGTGGATATAAGGTCCAACTCCCTTAAACAGCTAAAAAATATAATTAAAGATAGTCCAGAAAAAAATGTGGTGTGGAAGTATTTCTGTATAATATTTTAAACTGGACTGCTCATAACTGAATAAAGGTCCGACTGTGGATCTAACAGTTCGACCTTCCAAGTTAAATGGCTGCTTATTCTGATGTAAATTTCAAAGAATATATACAAACATAAAAATTATTATCTTATTATATAAGATGTTATTTTGTCAAGTTCGAATATGGTAACCAACAAAATGGATACAGACCCAAGCAAGCTTCATATAAGCATTCTTAAAGCTCACCATAAAGATTTATTTAAAAAAAAAAACCTCTCCATAAAGCACATAATTATAAAATACCTTGAGGCTTTTAAATTAAGTGGTGGTTAAGTTAGGCATAGGCATAGGCATCACAACTCATGAAACAAGACTTGGTCAAATGTGCATTGTTCTACCAATTGATTTATGGAACATAAATAATATGGTGTTCATTGTCTCATTGACTTAAGAAAAAGCTTATGCTAGGGTCCGAGGGGAACAATGTTGTGGGTATTAGAAAGGAAAGGAGTATCTACTAGAAATATTAACGTAATCGATGACATGTATGGTAGAGCTGTAACTAGCATTAGAACGATGGAAGGAGGGACAAGTGAATTTCCAATCACAATAGACTTACATCAAGGATCAGCATTGTGTCTTTCCCTTTTTGTTCTAGTCACGAATGAACTAGCTAGACACATTTAAGAAGATGCTTGTATGATATTTGCTTATGATATAGTGTTAATTGATGAAACTAGAATAGGGTTTAGTTCTAAATTAGAATTATGGAGAGGCACCTAAGAATCCACTGTTTATGTTAGTAACCATCACAAAAGGCTTTAGACATTAGATGAAGAGGCCCAATTAGTATATGAAGTACTATCAAGCCCTTTATTTGGGTGATGTAGGACATCTATATTCCCCCTTACATGTAGGTCCAAACAAGACAAACGAGTCTAAACATGTGGAGGTATTGACCCAAGAACGATAGGCTTTGATACCATGTTAAGTTTATAACCCAAAAGCCTAAGCTTGTAGGTAGAAAGCCCAAACAGGTATATAAAGATATGTCAAGCCCTATATTTGGGCGATGTAGGATTTCAACACTCTCCCTCATGTGCAAGCCGTAACGAGGAAAACTGATCAGAATGGACCCAAGAACAGGCCTAGACATGTGGAGGTGTAGAAACAAGAATAACAAATGGGCCAAATGTACCCAAGAACAACATGCTTTGACACCATGTTAGAGTAACCATCACAAAAGCTTAAGCCATTAGGCGAAGAGGCCTGACTGGTATATGAGGCAATATCAAGCCCTTTATTTGGTGATGTAGAACTTCAGTAGGTTTGAGGTTAAGTAGGACTAAAAACAAAATCTGTTCAGTGTAAATTTAGTCCAAACAGGAATAGAAATGAAAGCACAGTGTGTAAATTGATGGGGAAGCTAGAGATATCTAAAAGCGACTATTTTCTATACCTTAGATTGATTATCAATAAAGATGGAGAAATTAAGGAGGACATTGCTAATAGAATTAGAACAAGGTGGATGAAGTGGAGGAGTGCTTCTAGAACACTGTATGACAATAGATACCTATTAGGATAAAAAGAAAATTTTACAAGATGGCAATAAGACCAGATATGTTTTATGGTACTAAATATTAGGCAATTAAGAAATAAAATGTTTTAAAAAATTACTGCAGCCTAAATGAGAATGTTAAAATAGATAAGTGGTAATACCAAAAAATATAAAACAAACAATGAATGCAGTTGTAAGAAGGTAGGGGTGGCTCAAATTGAGGACAAATAAGGAAAATATTGTATGCAATGAAGACCAAAGAATGCACTCGTACGAAAGGGTGACTTGATTCAAATCAGAAGTCTTCAAAAGACAAAAGTAAGCCTAAAACAATAGATACCTATTAGGATAAAAAGAAAATTTTACAAGATGGCAATAAGACCAGATATGTTTTATGGTACTAAATATTAGGCAATTAAGAAATAAAATGTTTTAAAAAATTACTGCAGCCTAAATGAGAATGTTAAAATAGATAAGTGGTAATACCAAAAAATATAAAACAAACAATGAATGCAGTTGTAAGAAGGTAGGGGTGGCTCAAATTGAGGACAAAATAAGGAAAATATTGTATGCAATGAAGACCAAAGAATGCACTCGTACGAAAGGGTGACTTGATTCAAATCAGAAGTCTTCAAAAGACAAAAGTAAGCCTAAAATAACGTGGTTAGAGCTAAATGGAAAGAATGGGTTCATGTAGCCGACTCCAAGTAGTTGGAATAAAGCTTTGTTGAGTTGAGTTGTATTCTAAGTAACATATATATATATATATATATATATATATATATATATATATATATATATATAACAGAACCATGTTCGTTTGCTTTGGTATTTTTATGTACAATATTCATATAACTTGATAACATAATTTTAAGCATGTTTTCTACTTAACTTATTCGTTACATATTATGTCCTTTTTAAAATTTTTTCATTACTTTTATATATTCTTAGATATAAAACTAAACAGCCTTAAGCCTTTCTCGTAGGGGATGAAACACATTGCTTACACTTCCACCTTTTGAAACAGTGTGACAAACAGACTTTTTAACAATTCAACAATCTGCCATTCAAATACGTATACTCTGTTGAATCAATCCCCCAATTAGCTGATCTTAAAGATGAAACTGGGTAGCAAGATTTCAAATCCAAAATCTTAAGGGAGTGTTTGGAAATGCAAAATCTATAAGCCTTGCTGGAAATCTGGTACATATGTCATTATCTCTAAGCCAAAAGCTTTATAAACTTGTACATCCGTCTAATTGGGCCAGAGTCAGCCTAGTGACAAAACAAAGCTAACTTTAACAAGCCCAAGTGAAGTGTCAAACCTCATCACATAAACAACCAATCTTAAATAAGTGGGGTATACAAGCAGAGCCCTTTGGGTCATTATTTTATACTCTCCAAAGTCCAAACAACAAGCAATCCTTCAAATGAGCCAAAACTCAAGTCAGAGGTCACATGTTAACAAAAGGTTTAAAAAACAAGAGGGTATTCCAATATGTGCTAGTTGAACTCCATGTGCATTCAAAAAGGAGGGGAATGAAGCCTGGAGAGAGACACAGCGCTCACATAAATATTCATCCACTACATCTACTTCGGAAGGGACAAAGGGCAGAATACCTTATTCCTGAAAGTGCCTAACTCATGAAAATGACTTAAAGCTTGATAGTGCCCCAAAAGATACTTTCATGTATTCTTAAAAAATTTCATTGTCACCTGTGCCAGTTAGCACCTGCCTAACTTTGCTGTCACATGTTACACACAAAAACCCATTGTGGGGTACTAGCTACTACATGTATTGTTGAAGCACACACAGAACTGAATATTCAAATTGTCCAATGAAAGCATATTCAAAGAGTTACCTTGCCATCATATTCTCGCCGAGAAAGAACCTCCGGTGCTATATATGCTGGAGTCCCAACCGTTGATTTGGGTCTTGAATGCAGCAGAGATGACTACAACAACAAATAAATAAATAAATAAATAAAGGAAAATAAATAGAAAATTAAAAATATACATTTGAACCTACAATTAAAATATTTAATTACCAAACTTAATCCCAAACCTTAGAGTAACCAAAATCACAGATTTTCAAGCGTGGCGCAGGACTGCCATCCAACAATGTGTTTTCCAGCTTCAAATCTCTATGGCATATTTGCTATTAAAAAAAAAAAAACAGAAGTAAAGGAAATTGTAATTGAGAGAGAGAGAGAGAGAGTATTTTTGAGTTTGATTTTACCATGGAATGGCAGTAGTTAACACCTGAAATTAGTTGCTGAAAGAAATATCTTGCCTGAAAAATACCACGAATAACAGATGGTGACAATTTGAAGAACAAAAAAGGCACAGTTTTTCACACTAACATTTTTCAAAAACACTTACTATTGGATCATTGTGATTTTTAGCGGCCTCACAAACATAAGAAGAGTAACTAATCCAACAATTGATTTTTCAAAATTTGTTCTGCAACTTGCCCTTATATTAGCATCTTCATACATATATTGAGAGAAACAACACATACCTACCATAATACTTCCAAACTTAAATTATAAAATGTGTGTGTGTATGAGAGAGAGAGAGAGAGAGAGAGGACCTCGTCTTCACTGAATCTACCGGCATTACAGATGCGCTCGAAGAGCTCTCCACCCGCTGCATACTCCATCACGATGGCGAGATGCGTGGGAGTCAAAACCACCTGTAAATTCAAAGCTCAAACAACATAATCAATAGTCTGTAAATTGATAAAAAGATTTACACATTATTTCAAATTATTCTTGAAAATTACTTGCCTCCTTGAACCGAATTATATTCGGGTGCCGAAGCGATCTGTGATTTATAATCTCTCTCGCTACATTCTCGTCTATCTGAAACCAATTAACAACAGCTAAAGCCAGAGATTACAGAGGAGTCTTTCAATCATTTACCCATCTGTTTGATTGCCGAGAAAAATATAGGAACAGAAAAGAAATTGATAATACAATATTAGATCTTTCATTGTTTGGGATCTATGAAAACAAAAACCTACACAAAACTATTGGCTGAGTCAAGGTGAGTTTTTTTTTTCCCCCTTTTTATGGAATCCAAAACAGCATAAACATTTATTTCAAAATTTTCTTTACCTTCTTTTCCTCAATTTCCTCAGCTACCAATTAACAATAATAGAACCAGGAATTACAGAATTTTTCAATTGGCCAGCTCAGTTTGATTGCTGAGAAAATGTTAGGAACAATAACCCGAAAAACAAACAACAATCTCCACTGAATAAAGTCTAACTCTATCATTCAAACACTTGGGTATTACTTAATTACCCTTTTGCATGCTTTGGAAACCAAAATAACAAAAAAGCATAAAAATTCAAAAATCTTACTGTTAGTTTTTTTATTTTTTTTTTAAAAAAAAAATTCTGAGAAACCAAACGGAGGATTGGAAACAAACCTTATGGCCACGGTCGATGTATTTCATGGCGACGAGCTCTTTGGTTTCCTTGTGCCTCAAAAGTCTCGCCACTCCAAAATTCCCTGCTCCTAAATCCTTTACTACCTCATACTTCTCCATCTCTTCTCTTCCTTCTCTTTACTTGATATATATGGAGTATATATATGCACGTACAAGATTTCTTGCCCACTAGAATATGAAAGTATGACCCTGTAAGCTTATTTTCGTATCTTCACATTCTCTATATATATATATATATATATATATATATAGAGAGAGAGAGAGAGAGAGAGAGAAGAAGGTGCGGTTTATGGAGAAGCAGAGTTAAGAGGAAGTAAGAGTGAAGGAGTCAGTGGGGTGAGCACGTGGACAGAGCATGGGAATCCATGCTATGCCCAGTTACAGCTTGAATCTAACGAATGCCTCTTCATCACATCACTTGGTTTTATTTTATTATTATAGTTTCTATACGTTGGATCTGTAAAAACGGCGGTGTGGGAGGAGAGGCAACGCGGTGGTTTTGACTTTTCTGATGCCGTTTTGCAAAGGAATCAAGGCAAATGGCGGGGTCTGGTTTTGTATTGTGAAGTGTAAAGATTCAAAAAGCTGTTTTTAGAGAGAGAGAGAGAGATCTGTTGGAACAGGGGAAGGAACAAACAGCTCGCCGACCACGGGATGTGGGTCCCGCCACCTTATCTGAGAGGCGGGGAAGTAACGCCCGGACGTTCGGCTTAGCCCTTTTCTTTCATGCGAATTAGTTGGTTGAAATCTTGGAAGCATATCCATTGCCATCATTATCATTCCACAAACTAAAAATACCTCAAAATTTTTTAATTAGACACTGTTTGGATTAATTTTTTATAAGTACTTTTTTATTTTATTTTTAAAATTTACAATATGTAATTTCTTAGAAAAATTATAAATATTTATAAAAAACAAATCCAAACGGTACCTTAATATTTCCATCGTTTTTAACCCATGTTTTTAGAGGCAAAATTTTGATTTATTTTTTCTAGACGATGTACATCAGTAGAGTTAATTGTTAGTTGTTAGTGAAGAGGATAATAATAAATGAGTCAATCCTCATCCAAAAGAAATAGAACCTGAAATCTCATCCCACGAAGGGATATATGAACCGCTGGACCAAAGCTCATGTTAACAAAATTTTGAAAAAATTTTGAATTCATTACAGTTTGTTCCATCGGATTTGTATGGATATTTAGAGTGTAACTAGAAGATTTAGTTGAGCAATGGCATGGTTCGAGCTAAAGCATTTTGGCTCTCGATGGTCAATTGTCTATTATTAATGTTTGAATCCAAATTGACTTGGATTAGACTGTCTTTCCAAATTAAGGATTTCTAAAAACCCTAAAGTGTTTTCAAAACATATTTTAAGAAGTTGCATTTGATTTTATGGTAAATCGGTTAGTCAATTTTTCAAACCCTAAATTGAGCCCGATGGCTCATAATGGCTAATCGACTTGGTTTAACCTAACCCCTTAACCATGGTTAATGATTTTCAACCTAAAACTCTTCTAGAAAAATAAAGAATTAAGTTTTGGTCGTTTTGTTTTTTGAATCATCGAATTCGAACTTAAAATGGTAAAGATATATAAAAAATAAGTCGAAAAGTTCCAAAATGACTAAAATTCCTTCAAATCTGGGAATTTTAGGGCAATGTCTTTGATGATTGTCCAAGGGAGGACAACCAATCGTCCAAGAGTGGACAGCTAGCCATCCTAGCCATGGATGGACATCTTTGGTCCCGGTCTTGATTTTTCTGAAATTTCGAATTTATTATTATTATTATTATTATTATTTCTGAGGACTTTTATGCAATTTCTTTCAACTTTTTGACCTAGTTTGATTATCCATGACTTTGGAAGACTCAATGAGATCCCTAAGATCATCTTGATTATATCGGATCTCGACTGTCCATGCTCAACCTAATTTTTAAAAAATAAGGGACCTTTATTGAAGGGTTTAGAGGAGCAATTTTCTGGAGCATTTTTTGATTCTTTCAAGAGAAAGTCTTTAGAGAGAAAGGAGTTCAATGAGAAGCTCCATCAAGTTCAAGTCTTCAAGAGGTAGGTTTTCTTTCTCTTTTCTTTTGGTTTTTATTTTCTCTCTTCTTCTCCTTCTGTTTCTTATTCTTTGATAAGCATGTTAGGTTTAAGTTTTGATGTCTTCCAGTTTCTTTTCTTATTCTTCTTCTTCTTCTTTTCTTTAGTTTATCAATAAAGCATAGCTATGATAGAAGCATGATAGAAGTTTTAATTAATTGATTAGAAACACGATTAAGGTTATGATATTTTTTTTTATGTAGAAGTATGATAAGAGTTTTTACTATTTTTTGGTTTTTATAGAAGCATGATAGGACTTTTGTTTTATTTTCAAGTTTAGGAGCATGAATTTGAACTAAGGTTTTGATATATGATTATGTTAAAGATGTTATGGTATGATAATATACTATAAAAGTTTATTTTTTTATGCATTAATGTTGCTTGTGATATACAATTATGGATGAGAGAGCGATTGCACAATGTAAGTTTCTGCCCATTTTACTTTTGTTGATTTTAGCTTCTTAATATATACATAATGATAACATGCTAGTTAGTTGCATAATAGGATGTAGAAATTGCATTTTGTATCAATTTCTAGCAAATTTAAAGTGAGTTTTCAATTCTGTCTAGAATTTTAAATTGACTTTAAAGCATGTTTTAAATTGATAGTTAGGTTGTTTTAACATAAAAACTGTTAGAAAAATTATCTAGAATTGGATTATATTGTATCAAACAATTATTTACAGAATATAACAAATTGTATATCAATTCTATAAAATACAGAATTATATACCAATTCTAATAAAGAATAAGTAGAAGTAACAAAAGACTACTTGAATAATAATTTTGTCAAACTAGAAAATTATTCAAGTAACAATAATATAAAAACAGAATTCATAAAATAAATAACTTACAAGTTTTGCAAAATCTGAAGTAGTAAATTGTTTATGAACTTGATCAAGGTAACTGTTAAACTCTTTATCCTTAAAAATGAATACCCCCCTCCTATAGGTGCTTAGAGTTTGATGGACGTCTGCCTCCCAGGATTCAATGATCACGTCTGCAGAGGAAGCACTACAATATACAGACACAGCGAACTAGAACAATGCTTATCTCTCTCTCTAAAAACCATATGCACAATGCAAGACTAGAATGAATGAATGAATCGATTTTGGGACCAGTGGCCTATTTATAGACTAATTGATGCCCCTTCGTGAAGTGCTGAAGGGCACAATTGGGACATGACCCTGTAAGATAATAGGCTTGGTCTAAATGACCCCACCCCACCTGACCCGACCCAGTTCGGTGCGGTGCGGGCGCGCGTGTGTGATTTGGATCAAGCCCAAGTTTGGGTAGGTCCTCTCCCCTCACAAAACTTCCAAACCCCTTGGGGCCCAATCCATAGGTCCAATGTAAGGGTATATAAGCACACAAGCTTCCCACTTATATTCAATGTGGGACAGATATGACTGTCACCTTCAACCACTTTCAAATGGGTGATTTTAAACTATAATTTCCCATTTAAAACATAAATAGCTTAGCTTAACTTAATTCAATCTACAATCATCACAGTCTCATCATAGGAACAGGTAAAAGAATTCTTTTCTTAGTGATTCTTCTAAGTTACACACAATTAGGTTGTCCCTTTTGAACCTAGATCTTGAGATCTCTAATCAGCTAGGTTGGGTTTCCATTATGGTAACTCTTAAATTTTAGGCTTTAAGCCCATTCCCCTCGATGAAGTATATACTTGCTCTCTAGTCAAACCTTTACTTATCTTTTGACTTTATATGCTCTATGGAAATAATTCCATTTGAGAGCAACTGTTTTATGGTATTATGTCTTCGACGTATATGTCAAGACTTACCGTTATACATATCATTTTGTGCTCTTCCAATAGCTGGTTGACTATCACAATAGATACAGATATTTGGAACAGGTTTTGACCACATTGGAATGTCTTCTAAGAAGTGTCGAAGCCATTCTGCTTCTTTACCATCTTTATCTAAAGCTATAAACTCATATTCCATTGTGGATTTAGCAATGCACGTTTGCTTGGATGACTTTCAAGACACAGTTCCACCTTCAAGAGTGAATACATATCCACTTGTGGATTTCGAGTACTTTATATTAGATATCCAATTAGCATCAGTATACCCTTCAAGTACAGCTGGATATCTGGTATAGTGCAACTCATAGTTTAGAGTATATTTTAAATATCTTAAAACTCTAACTATTGTCTTCTAGTTCTACACCTGGATTACTAGTATATCTACTCAATTTACTTACTGAGTAAGCTATGTCAAGTCGAGTACAATTCATCAAGTACATTAGACTTCCAATAATTTGAGAGTACTCTATTTGATATGCTGCTTCACCCTTATTTTTCGACAAATTTAGATTTATATCTACCGGTGTTCTCACAGGATTGTAATCAAACTGATTAATTTCTATAGTATTTTCTCAATATAATGAGATTGAGATAATATTATTCCATTCGATGTTCTAGAAATTTTAATCCATAGAATAACATCTACAACACCCACGTCTTTCATGTCGAAATCCTGATTAACATATTTTTGGTAGCATTAATGACATCATTATTACTTCTAATAATAAGCATATCATTGACATAGAGACAAACAATGACATAATTATCAACAGTTTCTTTTAACATAGACACACTTATCACACTCAATCATTGATTTTGAAACCATTTGACATCATCACTTTGTTAAATTTTTCTTGCCATTGCTTTAGAGCTTGTTCTAATCCATAAAGAGATTTTACAAGCCTACAAAATTTCCTCTCTCGGCTTGGAACTACCAACCCATCAGGTTGTTTCATATAAATTTCCTCATTTAATTCACCATTTAGGAAAGCTGTCTTAACATCCATTTGATGTATTTCAAGATTATGCACAGCTACAATAGTTATTAACATTCTAATTGATGTTATTCTTGTAACCGGTGAATATGTATCAAAATAGTCCACACATTCCTTTTGAATATCCACTTGCATCCAAGAGGTTTATTCCCATGAGGAAGATCCACCAGTTTCCAAGTATGATTTTGCATGATAGATTCAATTTCACTATTAATAGCCTCTTTTCAAATAGGTGCTTCAGGAGTGGACATAGCTTCATTAAAGCTTTGAGGCTCATATTCTGACAAATAAGTTAGAAAATCAGGACCAAAATATTTTGATTTCTTTATCCTCTTACTGCATCTAGGTTCCTCCTCAATTTGGTCTTCATTATCACCATTCGCAGTATCATAAGTTCTTTTAAGAGAACTAGTATTTTGTGAAGTAAAATTTATTTCACGTAAAGTATTGTGTCGAAACACATGTTCAAAAAATGATGCATTTCCAGATTCAATAATCGTATTTACATGTATACCAGAAATATCAGATTTATGAACAAAAAATAGATATGCACTACTATTTTGAGCATAGCCTATGAATATATAATCAACAGTTTTAGGTTCTATCTTAACCTTTTTAGGAATAGGAACAACTACCTTATCCCAGTAGGAACAACTACCTTAGCCAACCACCCCCAAGGTTTTAGGTCCTATTCTTGTAACCAGTTTTAGGTCATACATAAAAGGGACATATGTATGCATGTGGACCTTTATAGAGATAGTGTCTTTAATTTTTATATATCTATATATATACACATAAATGATCCATTGGGGTCCCTTTTTACGGTCCACTCCTCACTGGGATAGGTATTTTGAAAAATCGACCGTTGGATTAGATACTCTTGTTACGTATGTCTTGTCTTCCAAAAATCACAGTGATCCAACGGTTGGTTCATGAGAAAACTATCTGTGAAAAAAACTGACACTTTAAAGAACAAAAAAAACTGTCAGTTTTTTTCACAGTCAGTTTTCTCATAAATCAACTGTTGGATCACTGTAATTTTTGGCAGTCATGACAAATGTAATAGGAGTATCTAATCCAACGGTCGATTTTTCAAAATACCTATTCCAACTATTCCAATGAGGAGTGGACCGTAAAAAGGGAACCCAACGGATCATTTTTGTGTATATATGTATCAATGGAACCTGTTGGAGGCAGTGGAAATTGAAGGGGCCTTATTGTGGGAGAGGCCTTAGGCCGTTGCCTAACTGGCCTTAAGGTGGAGTCAGCCCCTGAACTCACGAGTCAGGTGAGAAGGGTGCAGTTCTTCGACTTCTTTCCGCGAATCCATGTGGGCTGACGGCCCGTTGAGCCTTGTTGGCTCCAATTAATTACGGCTTATTGCACTGAGGCCTCACTCCATTGTGTTGTTCATAGTGAGCCTTTTAATCGCCCTAATCTGTTGAGTTATCCAACCCAATTGTCCACCATTCTAATCTCATTCAGGCCCAATGAAAACCCAACCTTCTTGTTGAGTGGACCCGAGGCCCAAAGTCCACATTAGACCTTCTAGGAACATCTCCAATGGGAAACTCTCATTAGGGCCTCCTATTTTTATATTTAAGAAGAGTACTACTGTGCTACAATGCCAAAATTGGGACTCCTTCCATATTTGCTAAAGTTGTGCTCTTATGAGCAGTTCCGATTTTTGACATCATTGTAATTCAATAAACTTTAAATTGAATGAAAATTTGATGCGGACTATTTAAGAAGAGAAGGCTATTGCTAAATTTTTTTTTCAAATATGGAAGGCACTAATGTCATTGCCAAATTTGAAAGTCATGGAAATTATTCCATTGAACAGTCATCCATGACTTCCAAATATGACAACCATAAATGGAAGTCAATTGGAGTTGCTCTCAACGGTCCAATTACACAAGATAAAATGACGATAATGATTCAATTAGACCTAACTCTAGGTTCGTCAATCTGGGTCGACATTCGCGTAACTCATGCTGACTTAACAAACATCTTCTAACTTAAAAAACAAAGATTTACTTGGCAATGAATCAACTCTTGGGGTATGGGGGTAAGTAGTTGTTTTTAACATAGAAGTTTCAAAGTAGGTAATAAGATCTATATATATATATATATATATATATATATATATATATATATATATATAAATGAGAGGGAAATGTGTTTCAAAAGACTCAATTGAGCCAAAGCAACAAGGCACCGCCCACTCCAAATGCTTATTATTTGTGTGAAAGAAAGGGAAAATGGATCATGCACTTTCTCATTAGGACTAAATCAACTTTCAATGAAACTCTTGTTACCAATTTAGGGATTGATAATGGGAAATGGATTCAAGAAATTAAATTTGATCATTGGAATTTTGAAAAGTAAAAAAAAGACTTGCATGGATATCACATTGGAGTATTTATTTCTGCTAACATTTTGGTTTCATGGTAGGCGTGTGGAGTATCTTCATTGGAGCAATTTGTGGTAACATATGGGCTTTTTGCTTTACTACTTAAGGTGATTATCGATTAATTCTAGAGAAGTAAAAATTTTAGAGGATCCTTGTAACTTGAAAAGTTTATTTCGTAAATTTGAATTTTTATTAATGTGACTTAGCTTGTTAAAATTGGTGCAAAATCCAATCCAAAAAGCTAGCCTGCATTTTCCTTTATTTACCTCTTTGCAATTCCTGCTTTTCAAATAATGTACGCGCGTTAGGATCGGTGGTGAATCTTTGACTGTATTGGTAAAGGACATACATGCTAAGAAAGCAAAATGAAAATGGGGTGCAGTTGATCAGCACGAGGTAAGAATCTCGTAATGGTAAAAGCATAGGGATTATCATTTCTAAGCTTTGTACCAAAAAGCCAACTAAGTTTGAACACATTTGGCTCACTTTCCTGCGAAACAAACACTGTGTAATGGGGCCCATCAAGAATCATGAATCCCAAAACAACCAAAACACCATCATCATTTCTAGGTGTGCTTGGGATGTAATGTAATATACATACATTTTAAAAAGTAAAGAAATTTGAACGGACAGATTGTAACGGTTCTTCGTGGGGTCCCATGCACCTAATGGAATACTCCTCCAGCTGGCTAACAGTCTGGTCTCTAACCCCACCACCAACCCCTTCACACCCCCAACTCTTTTAACTGCCCTCCCTCCACCACTCTCTCCCCACCAACCCCATTTCCCCTCTCTCTCCCTCTCCCTCTCTCCCCACTACCCAATTTCCCCTCTTTCTCTCTCTCTCTCAAAAACACACACTCTCATAAGGCTGTTTCTCTCTCCTAGCCTTGTGACAATTGTTTTGTTTGTTTGATTACAACGAACAAAAACTCTAAAATCAAGTATGGCTGAGGAAGTGCAAAAGATAGCGCAGGAAGTGGGAGTGGCAGTGGCAGCAGAAGAGGTGGTTGTTGTGACTGATGTTCCACAGCTGGCTGAGAAAACACCAGTAGAAAAAGAGCCACCACCGGTGCCGGAGACCGATGAACCTACGAAGCCGGTGCCGGTAGAGG
This sequence comes from Hamamelis virginiana, assembly GCA_017140935.1. Taxonomy (NCBI): domain Eukaryota; kingdom Viridiplantae; phylum Streptophyta; class Magnoliopsida; order Saxifragales; family Hamamelidaceae; genus Hamamelis; species Hamamelis virginiana. The sequence goes on along the minus strand of JAESVK010000891.1, from coordinate 1,052,617 downwards.
AGCCGGAGATGTCAAAACCGACTGCAGATGATGAGAAGATGGATCAGTCAGTTTCATTTAAGGAAGAAAGCAATAGAGTTGCTGATCTCCCTGACCCTGAAAAGAAAGCACTTGAAGAACTTAAGCAGCTTATCCAAGAAGCACTTAATAAGCATGAATTCACCACTCTGCCGCCCCCACCGCCGCCATCCAAAGAAGAAGAAATGCCAGAGGAAGCCGCGGCAGTGGCAGAGGAGAAGGGGGAGGAGGAGGAAGAGAGGAAGCCGGCTGAAGATGCGCGACCAGTTACAGCCGATGTTCCTTCTCAGTCTCAGGAAGAGCACACAACACCAGAGCCGGAAATTGTAGCCGAAACAAAGGATGATAAGCCGGCTACGATCGCTGAAGAAACTGCGGTGGTCACTGAGGTTATTGAAGAGAAGATCGCTGCGGTTGCTGTTGTTGATGATGATGGTGCTAAGACAGTTGAAGCCATCGAAGAGACCATTGTTGCCGTCTCTTCTTCGGTTTCTTTGGAGCAGCAACCACCTCCTGCGAAAGAGCAGGAGGAGGCTGTTCCTCCACCTCTGGAGGTGGAAACAAAGGATACCGGAGCAGTGGCTGCTTCAGCACTACCACCTCCGGAGGAGGTATTCTTATGGGGAATACCACTCCTCGCAGATGAGAGGAGCGATGTAATTCTCTTGAAATTCTTGCGAGCTAGGGATTTCAAGGTGAAGGATGCATTTACGATGATCAAGAACACGGTTCGTTGGAGAAAGGAGTTCGGCATAGACGAACTCCTGGAACAAGACCTGGGCAATGACCTGGAGAAGGTGGTTTTCATGCATGGATTTGATAAGGAAGGACACCCAGTGTGCTACAATGTGTATGGAGAATTCCAAAAGAAAGAGCTTTACCAGAAAACATTTTCTGATGAAGAGAAGAGACAGAAGTTCCTCAGATGGAGAATTCAATTCCTGGAAAAGAGTATCCGGAAATTGGATTTCAGCCCTGGTGGCATTTGCACCATTGTTCAGGTCAATGACCTGAAGAATTCTCCTGGACCTGGCAAGTGGGAGCTCAGGCAAGCTACCAAACAGGCCTTGCAGTTGCTGCAAGACAACTATCCTGAATTCGTCGCCAAACAGGTATATATATTTTACCATACCATATATATGTTTCTTCATATCTTTATCAATCATCAAGAGTGTGAATTCTCTGCTTGGGTTTGCATGGATACCAAATTAGATCGCGACATATTATTTAAAGTGAGATATGAATGATATGTTTGGATGATGTCTAGTGATCTTATTAGTGCTTGGCAAATACAACCCAAAAAAAAAAAAAAATCCAAAGAAAGGATCCAAATTGTACCTATGTGTGTGTATATATATTATATATATATACGCAAATAGAAGATGGTGCATGGATTGTTTGATTTGATGTTTGTTTATGGGTTTGATTGTGCATTTTTAGGTGTTCATAAATGTTCCTTGGTGGTATCTAGCAGTCAATAGAATGATAAGCCCTTTTCTAACTCAGAGAACCAGGAGCAAGTTTGTATTTGCTGGCCCTTCCAAATCTGCAGAAACCCTTTTCAGGTAATTACCATATTTTACTCCTCTCTCTCTCTCTCTCTCTCTCTCTCTCTCTCTCTCTCTATATATATATATATATATATATATATATATATATATAAGTGTACCTGTTTGGGTAGCTTGTGGGATTGATTTGGCATGTGCATTAAGCAGATACATATCTGGTGAGCAAGTACCGGTTAAATATGGAGGGCTGAGCAAAGATGGTGAATTTGACACAGGCGATGCAGTTAGTGAGATTACTGTAAAGCCAGCAACCAAGCAAGCCATAGAATTTCCAGTTACTGAGGTGGGTTTTATTTTTATCTCCCGACTCTTTAATTATAGCCAAGGAAGGAAGAAAACTTAATGCATACATCTTCTAAGGACTATGGGTGACATCGAATAGGGAATCTTTCCTTGGATTCTCTTAAGTACTCTCTGTCCATTTGATCTTACGCTTGTTTTTTATGTTCTATGATTTATTGGTATTGAATATTGATGTACTATTGACTGACTAGTGACAACCTCTGACCTATGTTCTGCACACAAATTTTTTTTTTTTTACATTTTACGCAATGTTTGGTTTGCCAAGAAGAGCCTTGAATTTAAAATGTCCTTTCCTTCTTTCCCACTTTCTCCGCAAACAAACAAGGCATAATAATTTTCCTTGACCCTTTTTAATTTTTAATGCTCATCAGGTTACTTTGTATATATTATATATATATAGATGCTAAACATGTTGCCATCAGTGGCCAAACTTCTTCCCCTGGCCTTCCCATTTTTCTCAAATAACAAAAATTTATTCCTATTCCAATCTCTATTCATAATTTATGAAAACTCTTTTCTAAAAGTAAAGCTGAGGGTAATTTTGACAGTTTAATATAAAAAAAGAGATGAGGCTAGTGAGGAACCTCCAGGGAGTGATCCTAGAGTTTCAAATTTGTAACAACTTTTTAGGTAATAAAATAGAATTAATGATGGAAATTGTTGTTTAACTGTCTTTTCTAATTTGTATGTTCCTTCAATTCCATCACGTACTGTGAATCTTTCTTTCTTTTTTTTTTTCCTTTTTTTTCTGTTTTATTTATGTATTTTTTTTAATAGCAAGATTGAACCCTTAATCTCGTCCTTCCTCTAGTGTGCTGCGCGCATGTTTGTGGATTAATCACTAACAAGCCATTTGTCATTTTTTTTGTTTAGTGTGAATGAAAAATTAGATAAAATAATTATTTACTACGTGCGTGGCACACTAATACTTGCATATAATATGTTACATAAAATTGTAAAAATAATTTTTATATTTTGACCTTTAGGCGGCATACTGTTTTTCTTACATGGGATTTAATTGCAGTCAAAGTAATATTTTCCTTGCAAGGCTACACTCGGAAGCTATAATGTAGCTAGCCGACAATGTGTTTAAATATGATACTAGCTAGCTTAACTGCTTAAGCATCATTCAATTACCTAACATCAAGTTTGAACTAATTCTGCTTAATTTGCCAGTAAGCCAATATTTGTTATTTGTATGTTATTAATAGCTAGCTAAGCGACATACTGTCTTTTTTACATGAGATTTAATCATGTTATCTAATTTGATATGTAGACATGCCTTCTCACATGGGAAGTCCGAGTTGTGGGATGGGATGTGAGCTATGGAGCTGAATTCGTGCCGAGTGCGGAAGAAGGATACACAGTGATAATACAGAAGGCAAAAAAGGTTGCGTCCACAGAAGAACCAGTGGTTTGTAACAGCTTCAAAATTGGTGAACCAGGAAAAGTTGTTCTTACCATTGACAATCCCACTTCTAAGAAGAAGAAGCTCCTCTATCGTTTGAAGACCAAGCCTTCTTCTGATTGAATTCAATTTATTTAAAGGAGACTGGCCTGGGGGAAAAAAAAAAAAAAACAACAACAGTAGGACACTCCAGTACTTAGAGGGATTTTTGGTTGAAGTTTTTATTTATTGAAATGCTTAATATTATTAATCATTGGGGGTCTCTTTTTCCTCTCCTAGTTTGTGGGGGCTCCTCTCTTTATTTAATTCATCTTGTTTAATTTTTTTTTTTTTTTGGTTGAATATATATATATATATATATATGAATGTGTTATTGGTTTGGGAAATGTTAATGATGTGGATGCCCATGAATGAATGGATACGTGGAGCTAGTAGAGGGCAAGAGAATTATTGGGAGATGCTCTATATATTAATACTATACCATGAAAGTTGTGGCCAATGATTTCTATGTAAATTTTGGGGTTAATTTTCTCTCTCCATGTATGTATTTGGGATATACTCTTATGTTATTGGTATATATTAATGAAGATAAATATTTAATTTATTCAGAGTTGAAAGCTTGCTTTTAGTTCTCTCTCCATGCATGGATTCTTCCTTCGACCATCTTAGGGCGCGTTTGGATAAGCTTCTAACTACTTCCTGTTTTGCTATTTTTATAAGTAAAAAAACGGAAATTTTTTATATTTTTTGTAGTGCAAAATTTTTGTAGTTACTTTTAAAAGTTGAAGAAGCAATAATTTCTTACTACCTCAATTTTTTAAAGTCACTATCAAATTTTTCACACTCCAAAACTTTCATCTTTTTAGTTTAAAAGTAAAAAAAAAAATAGAAAGTAGAAGTTTATCCAAACAAGTCCTTAATTTCTCCTCCTTACTAACTTATAAAACAAGAAATGTTAAATATTGTCATCATACAGTTTCAAAATAATTAATTTTTCTTTTAAAAATAAAGACATGATAGAAACAAGTAATGTTATTTGTATCACATGGCATATAACCAAATTGGTGATACCGCACTCTCAAATGTAATCGATTTAACTTCAATTTCTTACTCTTTGGATGAAGTTTTAAGGTTTTACTTTTCATCAACAAAATGATCGACCATCACCGTTGGCCTTAATAGAATAAGAAAATGGAGTATAAGATAAGCATTATTTTTCTCGGTGTTCATAAGTTTGAGTTGGAATTTCCTAACCCTAAGTCCCTCCCTCCTCGATCTTCTTCCTTTCTGAACCACACGCCGTGTGATTTTTAAATTAGATAATTGAAGACCCACTCGATCAATTAATACTTTATGCTTTAGACTCTTTATTTTCTCTTTAATTAATTATACTATTGCTTTGGATCCATAATCTGTTTAATTTTGCTTCTTCTTTTTTTACCAAATTTCCTTTCCCTTTATTCCTTTCGAGGCTTTTTAGGCCTGAGGAGAGAGAGAGAGAGAGAGAGAGAGAGAGGAGAGAGAAGACATTTTTTTACTTGTAAAAGTGGGGTCTATAGTAATGATTCAGTCCACAACCTTTACCTTTGTAAAGTATCTCATTGTTTTTCCTCTCATAATTGACCAGAATGGCCAAATTTAATAAGAGAGGTGGTTCCTGCAAAGCCAAAAGAGTAGAAAAGGCCCAGAGGTATCCAATGTGAAAGACATTGGTATCAATAAATATCCCAAATGGCCCTTCTTTGCCTACATATATATATATATATGCAACTCCTTTATTGCCCTTTTCCTTTTTTGTTTTGTTTATTGAAATGGAATGACAGAAAATAATTATATGAACTGGCAAAGTAAAAGGGGCAAAGGCAAAAGCATGCAGTGATACATTATAATGTGGTCGGGCATAGAAATAGCAGCAAAGCATATGCAGTAGCTGTAGCAACCTGCAGATGCACATTTGGTTGCATCATTATCTTCTGTGGGGGCCCAACTCATTGTACAGATTACAATCCCTGTCATATGTGCATGTGCTAGTTTAGTTTTTTACTTCATTCATCATTGTTCGCCCTTTTTTTTTTCTTTTTTTTTTTTTTGATAAAAATATAATAAAAATATACTATATGTTCCTTAAATGAGCATGACATATATATATATATATATATATATATGCTTTTCATTAGTAGTCTTATCATATATATTCAGCTTCTTTTGGATACTTTCACTAAAAAAAAATTGCTTTTAGAGAATTATCTTTTTTGTATTTTTTTTTTTTTTTTTAGAATTATGCCCAAATTATATTTTTCACATATTAAAATCTTTATACTATAAGTGATTGTGATAAAGAGTAGGAAAACCGTACCGATCAATTTTGACCGATATATCATTCCATCAATATTTCTCAAGTTGTTACTAGAAGTGATTACCACTCAACTCTTAGAGGCAAACACGTTTGGATTATTTTTGCCTAAAATCACTTTTGAAATAGTATGTCTTCATATATCTTTTTAGAGTTATGTACAAAGTACAAACCATTTCTTTCCACTTCAAAACTTTCATATTACGAGTAATTATGGAAAAAGTTAGAGAGTGAGAGCTTTTGACAATTATCTTATCATCTTTCAATTCATGTACAAGTGAAATTTAAGCTCCAAAAATAATTTTTAACAAAACTAATTCAAATGATACAAAAATCAAAAGACAAATTAAACCCTAAAATAATTTTAAGTAAAATTAACCCAAATTAATAGGACCTCAATGCAGTCTGGTTGACAGATAATTAGAACTATAGCCTGTCCCATATATGTTTGAACACAGACTTGTTGGCCTGTTTCATGTTCACTGTTTTGGACCAAGTTGTCTCACTGGTCACTAGCTTGCATGTGTTTTGACAGTATAACAAACAGATTGATTTGATAGTGACTGGTCATCAATTGTTTTATTTTTTATTTTTTTGGTAAGTGATAAGATTTGCACCTATATATTGTCCCCACCTATATAAATGCCATGATAATGCTAGCTCCAAAGATTTTGATAATCAAGATGACCTGGCCTTGGACATTCAAAAATGAAAAAGGTTTGTTTATTTTATTTTTTGAGTTATGCTATAAAAATTAATTTTTTTTATTAAATTTTTTGGAATATATACTTTGAAATGGTCGAAAGTGGAAATTCTATTATGATACCATGTTGTATAATCTAAAAAAAATATGATCCTTTTAATATATATTTTTCTAAAATTGAATATATATATATTGACATGTTCTAGTTAGCTATAGTTGAATTTAATTAAAATCAGTTACGAATTTCAAGTTCTTGGATTTCTTTTTACGATGAATTATATATGCATTAAGTGAAAAGAAATCCAAAAGTTTGAATTTCTTAGTTTGATTTTATTAAAATCAGTTATAACTGATTTTATTTTCATATTTGACCTCTTTAGATTAAAAAAGTAACATTTAATGTAAGGTCAAAAAGGTAATTTCATATACATCCAGCCCTCCTAATTTTAAGGGCTTAAAAAATTACTAAGATTCTTAATTTTAAGGACTTCAAACACTACTCGATTTGCCCCCTCCCTATCAATTACATTGATATCCTAATTTTAGGAGTTTCAAATACAACATAATATGTCGATCTCCCTACAAGTTACATTTATATCTATCACTCAACAAAAATCCTTCTAGGCTTAAATTAAAAATCCTGCTTTATGTTTTTTCTTCTCCATAATCAAAGCTTTCCATCCACTATGAAGCCTTTCAAACAAGTCCAGTACATCTCGCATTCATTCTTTGGGAAAATTTGTATAGGCTTAAATTAAAAATCTTGTGTGCATTGAAAGCTAGTATATATATATATATATAACAAAAGAAATATTTTTTGAAAAATTTTATCCCCTTTTTTTCAACATAAGAAGTTCGCGTTGGATGCGCCGAAAAATGGGCACTAAAAAAAAAAAAAAAAAAATTATATATATAAAACAAAAAGAAATATTTTTTTAAAATTTTAAAACCCCTCTTTTTCAACAAAAGATGTTCGCGTTGGATGCGCCGAAAATGGGGGCAGTCAAACAAAAATTTTCAAAGTCTGAGCACCTCATTAAAGAGTGGGCCAAAGATTTGTGGGCTTTGGTAGTTAGTTGGGCCGCTTTTCATGCAATGAATTAAGCACATCAACCTTCAATTCGTTGGTGGGTCTTTTTCCACCAACCGGGACAGAAAATAAGAAAGATGGAGTGAAGTCGAAGAACACAATTGAAGAAACAAAGTAATTTCACCCAAAATAAAAGGTCTACAACAATATATTGAAGAAACACAGTAATTTCATTCAAAATAAAAAGTATCTAAATACAGTAATTAATCATCAACAAACTAATGTTGCGTCTGCTGGTAAAGTCTCTTGATGGTTGTATCAGAAATTTGACTTCGAGTCCTGTCCTTATCAGGATGGTAAAGATTTAAGGGAAAGAAGATGGCTACCTAGCAATTACGTTCATGGTAAGAGCCAATCAGCAAAATTGAAATTTAGAAGTTTATAAGCAACCTAAATAGCCTACTACTTCTTGTTTTTTTTTTTTTTTTTTGGTAATAGACGAATAATATTAAATTAAGAAAGAGAAATACATCTAAAAAAGTTCGTGCCAATGGCATCAAAATACAGTGAAAAGGAAATACAAGCAGGAGGATCATTATAGGTCACAGAATCCGTAGTGGAAGAGCACCCCACCTTGGCTACCAGATCAGCATAGTGATTACCTTCCCTGAAGGTATGATGGATTGAAGTCTTCTGGAGGCTGTTGAGTAAAAACCTGCAATCATCACTGATAGGGCTTAAAGGGTGATTCAACCCAACACCATGAAGAACCATGGAAACAAGGGCTGACGCATCAATTTCAACAGTAAGGCAGTGAATGTGGTGGATGGTAGCCAGTCGTAAGCCATCACGAAGAGCCCAGGCTTCAGCAGCAATACAAAAAGCAAACCCAATATTTCTGGAAAAACCAACAATCCACTCTCCAAGATGGTTACGAATAAGACCGTCACCACCAGCAATGCCAGAATGACCAAACTGAGAACCATCAGTGTTAAGCTTGGCGAAATGAATATTAGGAGGTTTCCACTTAACCCAAATGTCCTTAGAGTCAGGTTTAGAACAAAAGTTACCAGCAAGAAGATGAAATTTCGTGGCCCCGAGCCAACGACAGAGAGTAAAGTTCAAAATGCTGAGAAATCTTTTGTTCAAAGATAAAATGATTCCGATTGGACCATAACAACCAGCAAGCAAAGGAGAAAAGACAGTTTGTAGGGACAAGGCTATCAATAGAACAATCACGCAAGGAAATGAAATGAATAATCCAGTCAAAAAAGGAGTTGAAACCATGGTTGACAGTGTTGATATTGAAATAAGCCCAAAAATCCTTAGCAAAACCACAGTGTAAGAAAATGTGTTCAACAGTTTCAGAACCATTAAAACAAATAGGACATGTTTCATTATCCACAATGCAACGTTTTAAAAGAAGATGTTTACAAGGTAATTTTTTATGGAACAATAACCAAAAAAAAGATTTGATGCGAGGAAAGGTATACAGATTCCAATTTTTTTTCCAAAACAAACCCTTTGATGAATGGCCAGAGAGAGTACCAACAGATGTAGGCATAACACTAGCAATATCATAAGCATCCTTTAAAGAAAAAAGACCATTGGAAGAGTTGGTCCAAGTGAGTCTATCAACAGCAGTACCATACAACCGGGTAGGTAAAGCATGGATGTGAAGAATAAAATCAGGGGGAATGACAAAGGAAATAGCACTAAGATCCCAAAACCCAGCAGAGGTGAAAATGTCAGCAACTAACAATTTCTCCTCCCCTTTAAAAAGAGGACCAGAAATCAAATTCCTAATAGGACCTAAGCCACACCAATTGTCAAACCAAAGGTTGATTTTCTGACCATTACAAATAATCCAATTAGAACCCTGAGGTGAATAGCCTACTACTTCTACCACCATAATAGTATGCCAATTAACTATTAAATCATGCCCATCAAATTATTTATTCTACCGTGGCATGCATGCCATGATTTTTGCATTGCTAACCTTCTGTCACATATCACTACAAGATGGCTTTCTCTTTAATATATTTGTTAGTGGTATAATCCGTGCATCCATAATATTGCTGTCAGTTTCCATATATGTATCCATCTGTCATGTTCTACCACGTCTCATGCTATTACATCTCCACATGTCTCACATACATGCTCTTCAATTGCCAGGCTATCACATTAGCTTGCTTATGGTTTTGAAATTCGTTTCTTTTATATGTGCACAAAAAAAAAAAAAAAGAATTATTCGTCTTTCTACCAAAAAAAAAAAAGAAAAAAAAGAAATTCATTTCTTTTATGCCATGTGGCAAGAGCTCATTGTTGGGATTTTTTCATGTACGAAAATGCATATTTGAATAAATGGAAAACAACAATTCTCTATTTAATTAACCTTTTTTTAGCCTTTATTTTCCTGTTCTTGGTGTGTTTAACAAATTTGGAATCGATATTTTGAGAAACCAACCATTAGATTAGATGTTCCACTTATATATATCATGATATAAAAAATTACACTGATTCAACGGTTGGTTTTCTTTTTAAAAATAGACTATGACTATTTTTCATAATTTTTCGTGTTTTTACAAATTTTCTTAAAGGTGTGAAAAACTGATTGTTGAATCAATATAATTTTTTGCATACATGATATATATAAGCAAAACATCTAATCCAACGGTGGATTTCTCAAAATATATTTATATTAAAAAATTTTAAGGAAAAATTTCACTCTTTTAGCATGTGAATTTCGCCCCCAACTTTGCTGACAGAGGATGCTCCAGACTCAATTAGTTTATATGCATTTGATTCAATAATACTTGGTTTATCATCTCTTTAGACCAGAGCTTCCAATATAAGGTCTACCTGATGCAAGATACATTAAGTGGCCTCTTCAATAGTCACTTGTTGAGCTTATTTTCGAAAACTGGCCGTTGGATTTGATGCTCCTTTCATGTATATCATGCCTGCAAAAAATCACAGTGATCCAACGGTTGGTTTCTTAAAAAACCGACTGTAAAAAAAGGGTGACATTTTAAAGAACAAAAAAGCCACAGTTTTTCAAAGTTATATTTTTCATAAACCAATCGTTGGAACAATGTGATTTTTTCAGGCATGATATACATGAAAGGAACATCAAATCCAACGGTCAGTTTTCAAAAATATGCTCAACAAGTGATTCTAAAAAAGATCACTTAATGCATCTTGCATCAGGTTCACCTTATATTAGCAGCTCTGCTCTTTAGACTTCTTAGAGCACACATGGTGCGGCATTAATTGTTGCGTGCCATCTTGTAAATTGTACAGTAATTATCATATTTGAATTTGACATTTCCCTTTTTGTCTGTTTAGCTGGCTGTTTGGATATCCATTGACCTATATATTATGATTACCAATTTTATGTACTCCTACCAGTTTAGGAAAACCCAGTCCTAGGTTAGTGGAGATGGGTGTTTGTTTCCCTCAATATCACTTTCAAGTTTCTTTGTGAATAAGCCCACAAGGAGTGGGGAACATATGTTTGCTTGCCTTTATTACTTTATATCCACACTCAGTTTATGCATGTTGAATTAGCTTTGTTTAAAATCATTCTTTAAATTTAAAATTCTATTTGGGTCTCATTTGTATTAATTTTTTCACTTATCAAAATTTTTAGTATTAAATGTGATTATTGCCAAAGTTAAGTATTCCCTAACTTTTGCCACAATCATTAATTCTAAGTGAAATTTTGAGCTCCTAAAGTGATTTTAAAATAAAATAAAATAAAATAATGCAAGCCGGGTTTTGATATGAAAGAGAGTGTGTGATAATCACTTTTAGACAACTTTCCTATTGTAATATATATTACAATGCAAAGAGCGCGCCTCCATTTTGTATTTTTGTGAACAAGTAAAACCAAACTCAATGGTTCAAGTATCCTAGCTAGAAGAGGAATGCATTGTTTGGATCGAATCCAACTAGTTGGGATAAGCAATTAATTATTTTGGAAAAATTACAGTTTGATTTTTACATTTTGTACCCTTATAGTTTTAATTGCAATACAATGATTCCTTATAATTTTCATTTGTAGCACTTTGTACCCTTCTGTTAGTTAATCATTTATTTTATTGACTGAAAAATGGTGTTAAGTTTGTTATTTTTTCATGCTGTATTTATCATGAGTTGCTAATGTATTTACAAGCATATCGGTGAAGTTTCATTATTTTTCTCAATTTATTTTATTTATTATGAATTTTATTTACTGTATAGAAAAAACTAATTCATAAAAATTAAAATATATTGACAAAAATCATAAAACTTCACTGTTACGCTTATAGATACATTAATGATCTAAAAAAAATGTTGCATTAAAAAAAAAAAAAAAAAAGCTTCACTTACACTTTTTTTTCAGTCAAAGAAATAAATGGCTATTTGACAGAAGAGTATCAAGTGCCACAAATCAAAACCATAGGGAGTCAGTGTATTGCAATTAAAACTATAAAATACATGGAAAATGTGAATTAGTGATAATTGAGGGGTCAGGTTGTACCACCATACAGCCTAGAGGCTGAAAATCTTAGGCTAAGAACCCTATATGTGTATATTCTCTTGGCAATCTGCTACCCGTGTGTGTTTTAGCCATCAAATTTTCTTGGCAATATTATATATACATATGTACTAACTCATAGAGTACCATTCCCGTGCACTTTCTTATATGAGGACTTGGTCAATGTAAAATGGATATTTTGAAAAATTGACCATTGAATTGAATATTCTCACTATGTATGAGAGGAATGCCAAAACTCACAGTGATCTGACCGTCGTTTTCTGAAATACAGACAGTTAAACATTACATAGATAATTAAATTTTCATAGTCTGTATTTTAGAAACCGATGGTCAGATCACTATGATTTTTGATATACCTGTCATACATAGAGAGAATATTCAATCCAACGGTCAGCTTTTCAAAATATCCATTTTACATTGGCCAAAAGGTCAAATACTCATATAAGAAAATACGCACAGGAATATGACCCTTAACTCATATATCTGTTTGGGCATCTTTCTGCTTTTCGACTTTAGATAGATATCTCATGATGGAGATCGAGGGGCGAGATTCACAATATCCTTGCACTTTTCCTTGTTTCCTTTCTTGCTTCATCAACCTTCTAATCATGGCAACTTTCACCTATCAAACCAGCTTTTCATATCAAGAATCTGATTTGGAGCCTCCCAAGCTCATAATTTTCAAGTGCCAATTAATAAGGGGGAAAAAAAAAAAACTTATAATCTTTAAAACAAAGTAAAAAATAAAAAAATAAAAAAAATAAATGAAGAAGAGGAGGGAAATTGTACATTACAGAATTGTAAGGATACCTCATATAACTTATGTCAGCCTATTTAATTTTGGCTTTTAAAATATATCCAACTCAATCTTAACTCTTAAGTGACCTTCTAACATTTACTTTTGGATTTATTTAGGATTGAGTTGGATTTACTAACAAGTCCTTAACCCAATTTTTATTTTTATTTTTAATTGGTAGATCATGAGTCCACTTTTTTAAGGAGCCCAAATCTCAGATAAGGGATTAATTTTCTTAGGACCTATTTGTGTTAGTTTTCTCTAAAATCACTTTCGGAAAACTATATCTTTAGATTTATATTCAAATCATATCTTTATATACAAAATTTTCATACTAGAAGTTCCCAACTTTTGTCACAACTTATAATATGAAAATTATGTCGACCATCCTATCATCCTTCTAATTTTTTAGATCAATCACAGTTTTGAGTTCCTAATGTAATTCAACGGTTAGGGTGTCCGAGCCATCTTGCTCGCACCTCGACTAAATCCCTCGGGCGATCTAAAGGGCATACTCCCCTACATCGGCCTGGTGTATTCAAAAATTAATTTCTGAATTACTCCTCACGGGAATTGAATACTGGTTGATAAGATAGAGGGCCTTTCTCCTACCAACTGGACTAAAAGGCTAAAAGCCTAAAAGGCTAAAAGCCCAACAAGCACTTGTCTGGGCTTACCTTCTTTCAGCCTGCAGTGTGGCCTCTCTCTTTACAAGGCCCAAATAATTGAACCAACCATTCCAGTGTGGTGGTCATTGATAAGAGTCCACGTGAAGAGGGCCATCACAGCGTTCATTCAACTAGGCCCATATATAAGCTCCAATTTGTCCATGCTTCCTAACATTGAATTGCTACGGGTCGAAGAGTCTGTGAAGAAGAAAGAAGCGGTGTCGTCCGGATGGGGAAGGGCAATTTTATAACTAAAAAACTTAAATTTTAAACAAATAGGACCTTAGGCAGTAAAATTTATCTAATTGGGACTTCTCAATGAAAAAAAGTTTGAGAGGACTTTAGCCAAATCCATCTTTGTGAATGGAACATTTAAGAGAATGGCAATTGATCACCAATGCAGGGGCGGAACCAGGCTATTTCAAGGGGACTTTTTACTTTCCTTATATATATATATATATATATATATATATTGTGTGTAGAATGGGGAAAGGTTGATCAATGGCTTGGTCCCCCGACTTTACTCCTAATTTCGCTACTGCACCAATGACTAATAATGAAAAATAAAAAACAGAATCGTTTGGTGATCAAGTCTCATAAATTGATCCTATGACTAATAATGATAACCTTTTTGAAAGGTCACATTCATGGTGATAGAATTTGTATCCTCAATACTACATTAGTTAATATATATACTGTGTATATATATACATTGATAAACCTTTCCCCATCATACACCTAATATATTGTGTGTATATATATATATAGAAATGCTACTATGAGGCCGGCCTTACGCAAGGTTGCGTAAGGTCGCCTCCATATGGTCAATTTTAGATCACAGTTTGTAGAACTGACTGTTGGATTAGATGTTCATCTTCTATATGTTATGCCTGCAAAAAATCAAAATGATTTGACGGTTGGTTTTTGAAAAATATCATTGTGAAAATATGCAACTTATTTGTTCTTCAAAATATCACAATTTTTTTAATGCCTGTTTTTTCAAAAAACAACTGTCGGATCACTGTGATTTTTTGCAAGCATGGCTTACAGAAGATGGGCATTTAATCCAACGGTCAGTTTTATGAACTGTGATCTAAAATTGACCATATGGAGGTGACCTTATGCAACTTTGCATAAGGCCGGCCTCATAGTAGCATTTTTGATATATATATATATAAATACATACATACATATATTACATATGAAAGTGCTAATATCAGAGGAATATCAGGGGCACTTGATGCTTATTGCATCAGGTGCCCTCTTGTAGAGCCACTTGCGGTTCAAATTTTAGAAACTGACCGTTGAATTAGATACTCCAATCATGTATGTCATGCTTACCAAAAATCACAGTAATCCAACGGTTGCTTTCTGAAAATGTAATTTTGAAAAACTGTGACTTTTTTGTTCTTTAAAATGTTATCAGTTTTTCACAAAAACCAACCGTTGGATCACTATGATTTTTGGCGGGCATGACATACATGATTGGGGTATCTAATCCAACGGTTAGTTTTCTAAAATTTGCACCGCAAGTGGCTCTGCAAGAGGGCACCTGGTGCACCTCATATTAGCACTTATATATATATATATATATATAGTCATTCTATTATAAGGTCGACCTTGCATAAGGTTATGCAAGGTCGGCTTCATATCTCCAATTTTAGAAGGCAGTTCGTAAAACTGACTGTTAGATTAGATGCTCCCACTCTATATGCCATGCCTGCAAAAAATCACAGTGATCCGACGGTTGGTTTTTGAAATAACTGACGTTAAAAAAAATGGTGATTTTTTGAAGAACAAATAAGTTGCATATTTTCACAATGACATATTTCAAAAACCAACCTTCGAATCATTGTGATTTTTTGCAGGCATGACATACAGAGTAAGAGCATCTAATCCAACGGTCAGTTTTACGAACTGTCTTCTAAAATTGGAGATATAGAGCCGACCTTGCATAACAAGGTCGACCTTATAATAGAATGACTATATATATATATATACATGGACCAGAAATGGGTTTATAATATAATGGTTGGTTTGGTTTTTTGAATGAATCCATTGCAATATATATATGTGTAGAAAAGCTTCTTTCCATACTTTCTCAGAACAAGCTCACTCGGCCAATGTAAACATGCTTGCATTAATTAAAGTGCCACACTCTAAAAAGCTGAATTTGAACACTTGCGGGCATTTGTGGTATGTACCGTAAGTGACCTTTCCTCCTAAAAAGCCTGTCCAAATGGTCTATATAAGAAGGCTGCATCCTGTACGGCCCGTCCAAAAGCGGTATTGGGGCCAAATTCTAGTAGTAAGGCCCATTTCGTAAAAAACCAAACTTTGCTATTATATGCTAAAGCCCAAAAATTTATATAGTCCCAATCTCATAAGGACGTAGGATCTATCTTATCGTTAGTCCTTTTTCATTAGAATAATAGATTTTGAAAAATCGACCGTTAGATGAAATATATTTCTTATGAACTTCATATTGACCAAAAATCATAGTGTCTAACGATCAATTTCTCACAAACGTCATTGTGAAAAATTGTGACATTTTTATTCTAGGTAATTTGAGATAAGATGATAGGTGACATATTATTCTTATTCATAGTTTGATATATGTATTGCAAAATTCAATGTGAGGATAAGTAGATTGAGAAATCAATTGTTGGATTAAATGTTCTATTTATACATATTATGAATGTAAAATATCATCCAACTGCCAATTTCTAAGAAAACTGATTTTGATAATTTTTCACTTTTTTTTTTTTTTCTAAAGAATTGAAAAAAAATTGTGATATTTTTGAGAAACTAGTTGCTGGATCAATGTGAGTTTTGACATGTTATTCAACTATCAATTTCTCAAAATACATGTATCAATTAAATTGGGTTTTATAACCCATATATCAAAATATGGGTAAGAATAATGTCGATCTCTAAAACGATTCATTACATAAAGAAGTGTCATTACATAAAGTGACTGATTATGGTGTTGAACCTATCCAGTACCTAAACCAGCCCATGTAAGAGCATCTCTAATGCATTCATATTATTTAATATGACAAACTTAAAATTTGGCACCCCAAACCACACCAAATGGCATCAATGCTAAATTTTAACACCCATGCATGTGCTCCGATGCATTAATACTATATTTTAGCATTTTCCACATTTTTTAGGAGAAGGTATAATATAGCAAATGACAAGTGCAATTTGAGATGCTAAATTTGACAGTCCTTCCTACCATGTACTGCTAAAATTTGGCATTCTAAATGACACTTTGTTGAAGAAAATTATTTGAATGCCAATACTAAATTTCCATAACAACAATTCTATTGAATCTCCCTTTTTAGTCTCCTTTTTCTTCCTCCCTGGTATGTCTGACTAACTTAGAATATGTATTTTAAGAAACCGACTATTGGATTAGATGTTCCACCTATACATATATATCATGCATGCAAAAAATTACATTGATTTAACAGTCAGTTTTTCAAAAAATAGACTGGAATAAATTTTCACAAATTTTCATTATATTTTATAATTTTTCTCAAAATTGTGAAAAACTGACCATTTAATCAATATGATTTTTTTTACATACTTGATATATATAAGTCGAACATCTAATCTAACTTTCAGTTTCTCAAAATATTTATTCAAAATTGGACATATATACAAGAGAGGAAGAAAAAGAAAGCTACAAATTAAAGGAAGTTGAAAGAATTTTTCATTACCATAGTTGAAGTAGAGAAAGCTACAAATTTAAGGAAGTTGAATCATTACCATAGTTGAAGTAGAGAAAGCTACAAATTAAAGGAAGTTGAAAGAATTTTTCATTACGATAGTTGAAGTAGCATCCCATTCATTCCCCCCATTAAAATTGCTCTTAATATAATGGTGTAGAAAAAGTCGACCCATGTGAATTGAACTTTTCATGCATGGGCTCAACCAAGTACCCAGTGGGACACAGTTCTTTCCATCACACACCTTAGCTAATTGTCAGCCTTAGTGCTGTGAAGAGCAATAAGTCTGTCGTTTTCTTTTTTCTGTTTTTTTAGGCAAATCATAGCGTGCAGAGGGGCAAAGATCTGCCATGCACGTGAAGAGATTCTCTCAGTTTCTCACTGCCATACCAGCTCAAACCCTACTTCTACTGAAACAGTTCCCGTGACATAAGTAGATAGGGAATAGACGAGCATGCAATTGCCCGTGAATTTATTCTCTCGAGGCTCTGTCCATATATCCACAGTACCACCTTTTTACACTTTATTTATTTATTTATTAATAATATAAGCTCTCTATATATATAGAGGATGGAAGTCAGGTATGATTCGATGTGTTTAGTAGAACATTGTTAGAGGTGAAAGAGCAAGGAGGAAGATAGAGATGGAGAGGAGAACCAGCTTTGGGCTTTTCTTGTTGCTGCTCATTGTCTTTGCTTCTCGTAAGTCTTTCTCTCCCCATACAAACTAGTGCATATATATATATATATATATATATATAGTCGCATAGAGGCTCTTCAAGTGTGGGTGTGTAGTTGTGTTTTGGGTAGATGTGTGTTCTTCCTCTCTTAAACGGAAAACACAAAAACTTTGTGTTCTTGCTTTCTTAAGAGGTTAGAACTACCGACTACGTACTGTGTTAATCAAAAGTTGGCAACCACACACACACACACA
>JAESVK010000891.1:1014542-1034547 GCA_017140935.1 Hamamelis virginiana | reverse complement strand
ATATATATATATATATATATATATATATATATATATATATGATCCTCCCAGCGTGTGCTTATTTTAGTTAATGTAGGCAAGCATGAAACTAATAGATAATTGTGGGATAGATTCTTCTAGGTTCATTTTCTCAAGTAATTCTTCTTTTGTACTCTTAAGAGCAACTCTAATAGAGGCCGGGTTTATATATAGATATATTCAGATTCATTTTTTGAACCTTAATATCAAATTCCTTACTCTACAGTGGGGGTTTAAAGTGGATTCAAAATAATTAACTTGAATCTAAAAGTTGAGTAAAATTTGAACACAAATTTAGATGGTTGGATTCAATATTTTTTCCAAGACACATAAAAATATATGCCTAAAAACTTGTGCATGATTTAGGAGAAGAGAAAAATAGAGAGAGGAGCTAAAAAATGAATCCACAGCCATCGGAGCACTTGGATCTAAATAGTTATTCATTTCACTATATTAGATTCAAAAAATGAATTTGAATCTAAAAAATAGATCCAACCATTAGAGTTGCTCTCCTCGAATACTCTCTCTCTTCAATTTTGGTGAAAAAAATATAAATTTAAAAAGCTCTTGACTGAAAATGCTCTTAAGAGTTAAAACAACTATTTGTCTTTATCCCACCAAATATCATTTCTCTCTCTCTATATGTTTGTTGATTTTTCTGAGCTGCATGAATTGTCCCTACTGTCACATCAATGTGGTCGAATAACATCAATTTATGCTACACTTCATGCCATTTGATTTTTTGATTTGTATTTAAAGCATGGTAGATGATCATTTGATTTTAAACGCATAAATAAGTGTTAATTAATTCGTTTTAATATATAGAGGATTATGTACGTGACTCTTAATTTAATCATTTAAATATGATTTTAATTTTATGTGTGAAAGCAGTAACAGATATATGGAGTTGGTAACAACCCCTCAACCACCCTCACCTAATTTTCTAAGTTGGACGCTCGACTTTATTTTATTTATGCAATTTCCTTCTTTTGGACGAGTAAAATGTAGATCTTTTTTATCAAAAACAAAAAAAAAAAACAAAAAAAACAAGTACGTCCCAATCAAGAATGACCAAATAATCCAAGCTAGAAGCATGCCATCTCACCTTTAAAACAAATTAAAGAAATAATAGCCTAATTACTAATTAGCTGAGTTAAAACGAATTTGTCAGTGACATGTTTCTCCATATGATGACTAGATTGGGACCTTTAAGCATATATATATATATATATATAAACATGTCAATACTCATTTACTATTATTAATATTAGAGGGCGAGATTGGATTAAGGGTAAGTTTCTATTGTTAGGAAAAAAAAAATGCTTACCTACGTAGTAATATTAGTTGTGGTTAACTAGTGATGATTTATTTTGAATATATACATTATTGCAGAGGAAATGGTGGTGCAGACAGAGGCAAGAGTGTGTGAGTCACAGAGCCATGGGTACAAGGGTGCATGCATGCACGACCACAACTGTGCACTGGTGTGCAGGAATGAGGGTTTCTCCGGTGGCAGATGCCGAGGATTCCGTCGCCGCTGCTTTTGCACTAAGCTCTGTTAACTCATCGATCTCAAATATATAACTACTTGTGCTGTGCCACAAATTATATCACTGCCATTTAATTGGTGGGGTTTTAGTGGTAGCTAGCTTTTATAAATAATCTCTGCCATTTAAATATTTAATTGGTAGAGACATGGTGCTGCAGATTGCCTTGTTACTAGACTGAACTAGCTCCATGTGGTCTTGATTTTCTAGGCATTACAATTTGCTTCTTCTTGTACGTACTTGTGCTATGTACTGCTTGTTCTTCTACTTAATTTGTAGTAGTGTTTCCAGTTTTCATTTTCCAAAGTTTGAAACTATATATGAGTGACCCTAACCTTTTTTTTTTTTTTTTTTGTCTCTTTTCTTTTCTTCTTTTCTCTCATGGTAATACCCTAACTTGGTTGAATTGTGAGTTAATTTACATTGAGTTCTTGTTTGCCAGTTTGGATATGCTTTGCCTAAAATCACTTTTGGACCTTAAAATTCTATTTAGTTTGAAAGAAGGGATGGTAATCACTTGTAGAAAACTTAATAGGTAATAGAATCGATGATTAGTCAAAGCTGGATTTCCTAAGGCACCGTTTGGATTTGTTTTTTTTAAGTACTTATTTGCTTTTTAAAAATTTTTATAAGAAATTATATATTGCAAATTTTTAAAAAAGCAAATAAGTACTTATAGAAAACAAATCCAAACGGTGCCTAATTTTTTTCATAACCACTTCTAATTAATTTTGATATGTGAAGAGATGATTAATTTGAACACAATTTTTTTTAAAAAAATGTAGAAATATATTTCTCCAAAAATAATTTTAGGTAAAGCTAATCCAAACCACCATACGGGTTAGTATATCTCAAAACTTCATTTGGGTTGAGCCATCTCATCAATTTCTGACTTGGAATATGTAACCAAATTGAGCCAACTCATATGTTCACAACTTTGACCTAGGGTTGGGCCTGAGCTACGTAAATATGCGCAGCACTCAGATCTGTTTCTCCGTGACGGATCGGACTTCATCTTTTTTGGCCATCTAAACCACTGTTTGTCTTTGACTTTATGCATAATTTCATGGATGGGTAGCTTAAGAGGAGTAAAATTGGAGTATCTGTGTGGGGGAGTTCGATCCCTAGGTTTATTGGGAGGAGGATTATCTTTAAGGCCACGGTGCTATGTAGATCTAGTGTCGTCATTCCTCCTCCGCTAGTGAGAATCACGAACAGAGCCAAACTTGGACAGCATAATTTCATCAAATGAAATACATTGCTGAGCCTTCTTCTGAAATTCGGACAGAGTTTTTGGAGTTTCTTCTACTAAAGTAGCAGCCAGGCGTCTACTACTGACTCCATTCATCATAGCTGCAATAGTCATTTTCTTATTGGCATCCTCCACTTTCAGGGTTGCTTAGTAAAAGCGTATGATATAATCTCTGAGACTTTCACGTTCATTCTGCTTGATCGTGAATAAATAAAATAATGGTTTCTTGGGACGTTGAGTTCCACCAAAGTGGGTTGTAAATAAGTCACCCAGCTGCTTGAAAGATTCAATTGAACCAGGAGATAAACTTTGAAACCATTGTCTGGCAGTTCCCTTGATAGTGATTGGGAAAGCCCTGCACATTACCTCTTCCTTAGCTCCTCTCAGAGTCATATGATCCTTAAATGTCATCATGTGATCATAAACATCGCACTACTACAAAAAAAATCCTACGAAAACGGTTTTAAACCGTTTTCATAACCCTTTGAAAACGGTTGCGGAACCGTTCTCAAGACGTGTGTTTTAAAAGGGTAGTAGTCATTCGAAAACGGTTTATAACTGTTGTTATTACTCCACATACTAAAACGGTTTTAGACCATTTTTAAATGTTCTACATACGAAAAACGGTTTTAATCCGTTTTCAAAAGGGGCACATATGAAAACGGTTTAATTTGAAAACGGTTTTAAACCGCTTTCAAATATGCCATGTACAAAAACGGTTAGAAATAAATATAAAAGTCTCTCGGTCCTAGTTATCAGACCCGGACCGGCCTGGCCGGTTGGACCGGTAAACCGGTGAATCGGACTCCTAACCAGTCTGGGGTGATTATTGGACCGGATAAGGAAGTGAACCGCCTTGAACTGGTCAATTAATAATTCAAACTTTTTTTTAATGAAAGTTGCATTCCTTGAGGTTTGAACTCCTAACATCTTTAAAAGAAAGAGGATGAGAGCCTTTACCACTAGGCTATGTTTTACTTGTTGTTATATAATGCAATATATAAAATATAACTTTATTACATTCATATACTTGTAAAAATCTCAAATATATTTAAAATAATATATATTTTATAATTAAGCGATTCGACCGTTGACCCGGTGGTTGATTCAGTGACCGGACCACCCGGCCTCTTGTTCGGGTCGATGTCCGGTCCGGTTCTGATAACTATGCTCTCAGTTTATAGTAAACAATATATAATGCGTAAGGCCATAATTATCAGACTCGGCCATGATTATCAGACCCGACTAGCGCGGCAAAAGGTGTGGGTCACCAGTTGAATCATTTGGTTAACGATTGGACATTGAATTTTATAAATGTATTATTTTAAATATATTTATGTTAATATATATAATTAAGTATAAAAAACTAAGATACTTTAACTTTAATTTTCTTTTAAATAATTAACACCAACCAAAACTTGGTTTAGTGGTAAAATGTAATAGCATAATTAAATATTTTGACACATGGTTTAGTGTTCGAACAATGAGAATAACATTCACATTTTATATAAAATAATATTTTATAATTTATGTGAGAAAATAGAAAGACCGTTTTCTTTGGTTTTTTTCTAAAACGGTTTCCAAAACTGTTTTAATAATATGCCTATCAAAGACGGTCACAAAATAGCCGTTGTTAAATATTACTAAACTAAAACGGTTTTGAAAACCATTTTCTTTGGTCTCTTCCTAAAACGGTTTCCAAAACCATTTTCTATTTACCGTTTTCTTTACATCTTTTTGTCGCAGTGTCGGTAGTACGTGCCATCATAGAGATCTATTTTGGGGAGGCGAAAATGATATGGTAAATTTGCTTTCATAATCCATGACTAAAAAGGTGAATCAGTCTAAGGGGACTTCACTGTATCTTTAGATCGAAGCTCTTTTTTCTTAAGGGGAGTTGGGACATCGTGATGATGTTTGGATCGTCTTTTTCAAGCAGAGTCTTTGGTATGCTTTGGACGGAGTGAGATTTTTGCTGGTTGGGGAATTGAGTCTTCAATGATAGGTAGGATTTCGGCGAGAACTCGTAGTAGCA
Organism: Hamamelis virginiana; assembly: GCA_017140935.1. Taxonomy (NCBI): domain Eukaryota; kingdom Viridiplantae; phylum Streptophyta; class Magnoliopsida; order Saxifragales; family Hamamelidaceae; genus Hamamelis; species Hamamelis virginiana. The sequence goes on along the minus strand of JAESVK010000891.1, from coordinate 1,029,695 downwards.
GTACTACCCACTCCCTCTCGACGAATGGATCTAGATCGATGCGAGGGCCGTGGCGGTGAACACGGTAGGGTCATGTCATGGAGGAACAATCGAAACATTCAATGGACGATTGGGATTATGGTTGTTATTACTCAAAGACAAGCCATGTGAAGGTTGGTGAGCATGTTGATTTGATAGGGCTGAATATATGGTGGTTGTGTAGTAAAAGCTTCTAAAACATTTGTGAGGGTAGAAATTCTTTGTTCTAATATTTGAAATCGGCGATCGGTGAGCCAGTCAGATTTTAGAAGGATAGTGAATGGTAGATTGAGCTCCAACTGGAATAAATGGTTGATGATAATGCATCGGTGGTGGATGTGGAGATATTGCATCTGGTTAATGATAATGCATCTGGGTGTTGGGACCGTGGAGGTGGTGGGGGATGGTCAAAACATTCACCAAAATACTTTTGTTAAAGAAATGGATACTGTACCTGATATAAATGATTATTTCATAATAAATAAATTAAAATATATTTCAGTTATGAAATTGTCAAAATGCGCACATTCGAACATTATAAATTAAAATAGCTATAATTACATTTTACGAAATAATAATTAAAAAGCTACCTAGTTTCGCATGGCACATTTCGATAGAACCTCAATTAGGATTTTGACCGATATGTTACCAATATTTGGGCAACGTAACATCCAGGATTTGGTTTATCAGGGGTACTTTGCTTGTACTTAATCAATGGTTGGCCGGAGTAATTATTAGGCAAGGTACGGTGTAACAATCTGTATTTTTATACCATTATTTTATTACATTTTATGAAAAAAAAAAAAAAAAACTTTTTGAAAAATTCCCTTTTTGTTCCATGTATATATAAACATAAAACCACCCTTTCCCACTTCGCACTTCACTTTTATGCACGACCAAGGAGAGAGGGAGAGTGAGAGCTAGGGAGAGAGAGAAGGAGCGTGCCACCAGAGTGTCGCCGAAGTGGCGCCACGTCGCTGGTGAAGGTAAGCCTACACCCCATAGTCATCTTCTCCATCTTTTTCCTTTCTTTTTCCTTTTTGTTTCAAACTCATTTCATGGGTTTTGATGTGAAATTGGTGGATTTGTAGGAAAATGAGGAATGTGAGGCTTTGGGGTGTTGTTTTGAAGTGATTGTAGTTGGGTTTTGGTGAGCTGTTGAGAGATTTGGAGGTGTATGGTTGGTTTGTGCAAAATATGGGTTTTGTGGGTTTTATGTCAAAATGCGGTAGATCTAATGATCGTGCCAAACAATGGAGGTTATTCCTTGTTAACAATCAAGGTTTAAATATATAAAGAACTTATGCTATAACCTCAATTCATTGAAAAAGTGATTAAGCACGGGTATCGTCCACAGGGATCAAAGGCTAAGTTATGAGAAATCTAATGAATTTGATTCTAGTTAAGAAAATAAGATTGAGTGTTGGTTGATTGAATTAAACTAAATTAAATAAGTCAATTATTTGGTAGAAGAGAATCAAGAATAGTAAAACCTTGGGTTTTCGAATCCAATTAACTCACATTAATTGCACTAATTATGTTGAACTAAGGTATGAAGATCTATGGTAGGTGATGAATTAGACTACAAGAATAAGCCATCAAGAATATCATGCATATATGAATTAAGCATGAATCATCCCTTTAAGGCATAGATTGTCAAACAAGTATGCACAATCCATCCAAGTAGGGCATGAACCATCTAGTTTCACATATACATGTTCGATAAGAACCATTGTATAACAAATATAATTGAAATCACATAAAACAATTATATTGATATAATAAAAACATTCAAAACCAAATTGCATAGAAGCAAAACCTTAAAGTTATACAATCGTCATAGATATTCAATAAAAACCCCAACCCAATTATATTAAATAAAGAAAAGCTTCATTTATTACCCAAGAAGAAGAATTAGTTGTCCATGGTGGAGATAGAATCGTCGAAACGCTGTATTCCAAGCATAAACATCAAACCTTAGGAGAGAGGAGAGAGAAAACTAAAGTGAGAAGAGAGAGAAAGTGTACTAGGTCTAGCCTCCCTCTAAGTCTCCAAAAATATCCTTATATAGGTTGCATAAACCCTACTAACAAAAAACCTCAAAACTTATTACAAAAAATTGCATAAGAATATCGCGTGCATGAATCTCGAGACACTTCTATTGATAGACTATAAATGTCTATCGATAGAACATTGTAGCAGGAACTAAAAATTTAGCAGAAAATTCTCTCGAGGCTGATGTCTATCTATAGAAGCCAAAATCTCTATTGATAGATAGATGTCTATCTATAGATCATCGATAGAAATTCTATCGATCATTCTGAAACTCCTCCTTTTGATACATTTTTGCTTCCTAAAGTTCTCCAAGGCCTTCCTCGCATCCCTTTGATGATTATTTCTTCCATTTGACTCCACTTTAGCTCTAACCAAAGACAACTTCTAGAAACCGACCTCGAACATGCCTAAAATGACACTTTTTAATGAAGAATTCCCGCAAAACAATTTGTTAACATTAGACTTCAATTTATAGAAAAACTAGCAAAGAAACAAACATAACTCCATAAAAATATGCTCAAAAACCTTATTAGTTGGCAATGATTGCATAGCCATCATCTAAGGATCTAGCCACTTAAACTTGGTAAAAGTTGGTGTCTTTGATGTTTTGAGGTTGCTTCATAGTGGATCTAAGGTTTGGAGTTAGACATATGAGGTTTGGTTGGTGTTTGTGGAGTTTGGGGAGAAGTTGGACTTCGTAGTGGCCGAACCTGTGCATTTCAAGTGGCCATTACCGATAATGCACTAGTGCATTATCAGTAATACATGTGTTTGGTGCCCACAGAGAAGTGTCATTACCGATAATGCACAAGTGCATTATCGGTAATGTATCTTATATCGGCCAATAGAGGAGTGCCATTACCGATAATGCACAAGTGCATTATCGGTAATGCATTCAAGCAAGACCCGCAGAGGAGTGCTATTACCGATAATACACAAGGGTATTATCGGTAATGCCTTATTCCAGCCCATTTGCAACCCAATTTCAAAGTGCCATATTTTTCGCAACCGATTTCCGTTTTAAAGGAACTTTATATGCTTGAAAAGCTTATGAAGCCTAGTTTTCAAGGACTTTGAGATTTGGATGAAATGGGTTGGCGTGTAAACCCTTAGTTTATTTTCTTTATGCTCACGTGTACAAGCTATGAAATGCCTTGTTTATCATTCTTTTAACATCCAGATAATCCCGAAGATTATCATTTTGCGAGCTAGAGTTTACATTTTTTGGGAGGGATCACAGTCTAGAGGAGAGTTGCATTTGGTGGAGGTAAGAATATGTCTATCCTTACTAACATTGATAATATGAAATCTTTGAAATGTTTACTATGAAACTTATTTGAAATATGTTTGAACCAACTGTGATGCATGGAATTATAATTGTTTGATATTCTTAGTGTGGCTTGTTTTATAATGAATTGGTGAGGGCATATGATATGATTGTTTAACTCGCATTTGAATGATGTATACTTCTATGAAACGATGCTTTGAAACATATATATATGCCTTGTGCAATGGTTTACGCTTGTTCGGCAATATTTTATGATACAGATGGAATACTTTGGTTGTGGCTCGGTTTGTATCACAGTGGGAATATAAGGGCCCATGGTCCTGGGTGGAGCCTTAATGCGGACCTGAAGGAATAGCCCTGTAAGTGGCTTGGCAGTTGACCGCACAAAGTAACTAGCCGTTTACCCTTAGAAGAAAAACCTCGTAGTGGTTATATTTTATCCTGACTGAGTTAGGGGCTGGTTAATCTGAATGCAGCAACCCTGTAATATGTTCACGAGCCAGATATGACATGTTAATATAGAAATGGATTGGTTGACAGAACACAGCAAAAATGATAGTTTTAAAATATGAAGTCCACACTTATTTTCATGAACTGCTTGAGAAATGTTACTTTTGTTGTTATTGAAATAATTCATGCATCTGTATTATCATTGTTAGTTAAGGATAATATTTCTACTGAGCATTTCAGGCTCACGTTGTGTTTTATATGGCAAATTCTCAGGTCTCTAAAAGTAGCTAGCCTATTGGGAGCTCTTCGTCTCTAGTGGTTGGTCTAGCTGTATTCGGTACATTTTTGCAGCATAGTTTGAGCAGGGTTAAAGATTAAACTCTATAAACATTTATGGATTGTGAAATTGCCCATATGCTAGTGTTGTTGGCATTATGATACTTTCTTTTGAGAATGTACTTGATTATCAGTATGTACTACTCGATTTGGGACATTTGTATGCACACTTCATTTCATGTATATTTGCTATATTTATTTTCTTTCTCCTGAGTATGGAAATATGGATGAGTATATCAGGTTGTATCTCCATCTTGACACGTGTCGACCTACCCGGGACGGTCGGTCCTCATCAAACTTGTAAGACTTGCAACGTTCATTTGTGGCCAAATGCATTATAAATACCCCTCCCACTGTTATTTATTTCTATAATCCAAAAGAGATTAAGAGCATTCATTTGTGCATTCATTGTTCAAGCTTCCTTGTGATAAATTCTTGAGCCATCCTTGTTAAACTCTTGAAAAGCCATTAGTTTGAGCTTATATTTGTGTGAAATCAACTTCTTGAAGCATTTATTGTAAAACATTCTCTCTTATTTATATATTGTGAGCTAAGGGTGGTGTTTGACCCTTGTTGAGTTTGGAGTTTGTGAGAAAATCCAAGCTTGTGAAGAAGAGCTGTTAGCTCTTGTCTTTGTAAAGGTTTTTTCACCGGAAGGAGCATCATTGTGTTAGTGGATTGAATCCTCAAGCGGGGCTCTTGAGGCGTAGACGTAGGCGGAGACCAAACCACGTTAAAATATTGTGTTTGCTTTCTCTTTTCCTTACTCTCTTCCAATTAAGTTTTATTTACTTGTGTACTTGAAAAATAATTGGATCTTAATTTTATTTGGTAATATTTGCTTTAAATTTGCCAAAACCCTATTCACCCCCCTAAGGTTATATTACTTGGGACAATAATGGTATCAGAGCAAGTGCTCAATATTTGATTGTTATCTTGAGCTAAAGATCATGGCAAACGCAAATGGATCGATCTTTACCCAAGATCATTCCGTTGACCGACCTCCTTACTTTAATGGTGAAAATTATAAATGTTGGAAGAATAGGATGCAAATTTGGGTTGAATCTTATGATATGGTTGTTTTGAGAGTTATTATAAGGGAAATAGTGTAATCTATACAACTAGTGAAGATGGTGCTCAAATTCCTAAAGACATAGACGGTTGGAGCAAGAGTGACATAAAGCTTCTTCAAGTCAACTCAAAAGCAAAGAATGTTCTCTATTGTGGACGCCGAATACAATTGTGTTTCTGGATGTGATATGGCTTAAGAAATATGGAAAAAGCTTGAAGTCACATATGAAGGAAACCAAACAGGTAAAACGTTCCAAACTTATTATGACTATGCATGATTTTGAGTTATTCAAAATGGAAGAAAATGAAAGTGTAGTTTCTATGTTTACTATATTTACTCACATTGCTAATGATTTGAAAGCTCTTGGTAGAACTGTTTCAAATTGGGATATTATTTCAAAAATTCTTGTAATCCTACCAAAGTTATGGAGACCCAAAGTCATTGCAATTCAATAATCCAAAGACTTAGATATGCTTGACATAGACGATCTTTTTTGTTCTCTCTTCACACATGAGACCACTATGAAAAGGCAAGAGAATGAGGATAAGCCAAAGAAGAATCTTGCACTCAAATCCACCTCCAGCATTGAAGAAAGTGATGATGATGATAATGCCGAAAATGATGATTAAGACATGGCTATCATCACCAAAAAGTTTCAAAAGTTCTTGAGGAGAAGAAGAGCTCTTGGGAAACCAAAATATTTTTATTTTAAACCAAAAACCAAACCTATTTTAAAAACCAAACCATTTTTATTTCCTTTCTACATCTTAACATAAAAACATGAGGGAGCCTTTTATAATTTTCTCTTTCGGATTGGTATATATGTTTTTTTTTTTTTCTTGGGATTGGCATGTATTAAGTAATTAGGAAAGTAGGTTGTTTATTTTGGATCATTGGACTAGACATTGTTTTATTTTATTTATTGTTACTTTAGATGATGGTGGATGCTTAATTGTTATTTTGTTCAATTGTTTAATTATGTGAAAATATGAATTTTACATTGTTACTTGTTATAACAGGAAAAAGTCAAGTTCTTATGTTTCTACGATGAAATGAATATTAGGGATTTTTTTTTTAAAACAAATTTAATTCATTTTTTTGAAGAATCGCGATCCAATCCGAATTGAATTCAGATTAGTCTAGAACCGGTCCGAATTCAATTAGGATTTGTCCTGGTCTTGGTTCTGGTCCTGTAAGTCATAATTCGATCCAAGTTGCACCCCTAGTATTTAACACACTTTCAAAATTGAAGTAGTAGCTTATCATAAATACGATTTATAAGTCCCTATTTCCATGATTGAGGTAGTAGCATAACATGTCATTTTGATGTTAATAAAGCATTTTTGAAATAATATTTGAGATTAAATGATGGTGAAGATGATTAAAATCATATACTGTTGGGCAACCTCGCAGGTATTCATCAAGCTTCGGTGTTTCTGCATTAGGTTGCGAGGAAGAAAGGGTTTTTAATGATGTGGGAATGGGATTTGACTTTTGAAGTATTTTTACTTTTCATTAAACATTTTTTATTTTTGATTTGGGCGGATTTTTTGAAACTCATTAAAATCTGAATTCTTGGTAATGGGGCGGCTTTAGAATGTCGTGTGCATCAAAATGTTCAATTGCAAGCCATTTTGCATCCACTTTAATTTTCTGCCTTTAGATTGTCTTTTCCTTGATGTGGCATCATCTCATGCAAGTACAAATATTTACTTGTATTTCCTATCCAAGCAGAGGATCCGAATTGGTGTGATAAGGGGGTGAACCCTCTTTTAGAGGTGGTAAAAAGGGAGCGCTCAAAAGTTTCCTTTAAGTCAAATCAGATGAAATTGTGCTGCTTGAGGTAGAGGATAAAAATAGGGCTATGTACCCCCACAACCCAACCTTTTATAGGCTTTTTTTTGGTGCTTCAAGCTCGTGTGAGCTTAATTGCTTCCTTTAATGCTTGATTTTTGTTTAAATTGTGTTTTAGGGATAATTCGGCCATCAAATATTCAATCAAATGGTCGATATTTACTTTTTAAGGTTCCGATTGTTATTTTGATGATACAAAGTCCTATTTAAAGATTTGATGGTTGATTGTTGCTTTTTAATGGATTTTTCTAATATAAGACATCTTAACTTTTCATCATATTGATTGTTGGTTTAACAATCGATCTTGACTTCTTCTAGTCTTGATTATTGATTTTATGATTCAGCAATTGAGCTTGATTCTCTATAATTGATGATTTGAGTGAAAATCTTGACTCATTGTGGTCTTGATCATTGATTTGATATTCTTAGGATAGGTGACACAAAGTCGATCAAAATAGTTATATAGATTGTAAACTAGGATTATATGTGACTATAGGATGGCCCTAGCTAACATTGGGTTCACTCAATTAGTATAGCTTTTAATGATAGGTCATACTTTCTAAAAATAGGTAAGAGTACTCTTTGGTTGTGAGAATATTATTGGTGTAACACCCGAACTTGTCCTATGCCAACCTTTCCGGATAGGTCAACTTGTGTTAGCTCAGACTGCGAAAATATGGAAAATACATAGTTAAAAAAAAAAAAAAAAAACCTTTTAAAAGTGTATAATTCGATTCTACAAACACCTGAAAAGAGACTCATTCATATATCTATAAAGGTAAGAAAATGATATGGCATTTACATACAATGTGTCTCAACACATCATATATAATAAAAATACGTTCAGAATATTGATACCAACAGTCTTGTTGTATATAATAAAAGATAAATTTGAATATATATAATAACAAACATAGTATAAATATAGCTGATAGCAAAATAAACCAACCTAGATGCTGTATCTATTCGAGCCTGGTCAAGAAATCTACAGTAACAAGTAGCTAAGTACTTAGCCCTAATGAGCTTTCATGACTAACCTATGTAACTGTATGAAAAGTAGGAATCGATCAGCTATGAAACCTAGTAGGAATAGTGCATCGTCAAGCTAAAATAAATAATATGGATACATAAAACATGATCGTAAATAGTTCGTTCATAATAGCAGGGTTTAACAGAAATTTGGTATATAAAATAGTTTTCAAAAGTGTGGACTTAACAGTTATAAGCAATAGTTCAAATCAATTAATTACTCAAACCATGGGGATCACAGGCGTATCACAGGGTTGTTATATTTCAGGCTAACAAGTTCTCGGCACAGCTGAAATAAAAATCGCCATAACAAAATTCTTCTTTTGAGGGTAAATCATGGCAGAATGAGCCAAAATTCTGGGAATAATCTCTATACGAGCCCTAAAATCTCTACTGTGATACAAGTCGATCCACAAAACAGTAATAATTTGGTCAAGCTTTAGAATTAATTAGGTTAAGCTTATTGTCCTCATTATTCTTATCTTTTCTAAGCTCGGTGATTCTAGAGCGTTTATCATCCACCATATAAGGAATTTCATTTTCTTCCATAATGATATCCTGACCAAACATTCACATTATATGCTTGAAAATAAATTCTCATTTTATTCATCCAATAACTACAGTTATCTCCATTAAATAATGGTGGTCAATCAAGGGATTGACCTTATGCAAAGGTCATTCCTATAAAGTTTACCATGATCTTTAGCTCATAAAAAAAAAAAAATGTAGAGCACTTGCTTCGATTCCAATTGTTGTCCCAAGTATTAACCCTAGAGGGGGTGAATAAAGTCTAGCAAACTTTTTCCAGCAAAAATATTAAGAATTAAAAATTAGTTTCAATTATAAATATTCAGCAACAACAAACAATAAAGAGATAACTAAGAAGATGAGGGGAGAGAGATAACTAAGAAGATGAGGGGAGAGAGAATGCAAATACAAGTTTTAACGCGGTTCAGCCCTTCTTGCCTACGTCTACACCTTAAGCACCAAACTCAATGATTCCTTAAACCACTATAAATTCTCCATTAAGGTGGAGAAACCTTTATACATTCAAAAAGACCAATCTCTTATTCAATGTTATGGTAGACCCATTACCCGCAACCTCCAAGGGTTAACCAATAATCTAACCTAAAAAATATAAAGCAAAGTTTGATAGAGTATAATAAGGTGCTTCTTTACAAGCTGACTTGTACATAGTGAAGCTCACACTAATAGCTCTCAAAAGTTAATGACTACTCAAAGCTCAATAGAAAGATTGTTGAGAGTATGGAATGCTAGAGAGTAAAAGTTCTTGGATAGATGCTAATGAACGGTCTTGTAAACCTCTAAAGCATTGTTTTAAAACCCGGACCGTTCATCGAACCGGAAAAGTTATCAGGTTAAGGGTTAACCGGTTCAACCGGTTGAACCGTGACGTCATAAATATATTTATTTATTAGAATAAAAGCTGTAAATGATTCAAAATATAATTTTATTTAAATGTTTGTACAATCAATTCATATATTTGAATTTATGTGCATTCATCAAAATTGAAAATTGATAATTACTATTGATCAATCTTTATTATATATATTTTTTAAAATGAAAGATAAGAATATTGTATTATTAAATTATGTGCTTGGTTTTTTTTTTTTTTGTTATTTGAGATTTTTTAAAACTAATTTGCCTTTTTAGCCTTCTTAGTTTTAAGAGATTTTAAAAATATTGGGACCATTTTAGTTATTTTAGCACCTTTCAAAAAAAATGTAAAAAAATTTAAAAATTTAAAAATTTAAAATTAAAAAAAAAAAAAAAAAAACGGGTTGGCCGGTTAAACCGCCGGGTTGAATGGTTTTTTGAAAAACGGGTTTTTGTGGGTTAAATGAACTGGAAAGGGGACCGATTCACAGTCCAACCGGTTGAACCGGCCGGTCCGGTCCGGATTTGATAACATTGCTCTAAAGGAGGGGGTAGCAGCCTTAAATAGGCACTAACACTTCTCTAGCCATTTGAAAACCATCCGATTACAAACTTGGTGGTTGAGAACATTAAATGTAGTTAAAAATGAAATTTCTGTGAGTTTTGTTTGAACAGCCATAGTTTGAGGCCTTTTTTGAATGGCCTAGCCGTTATAAGGGTATTTTGCTAGAAAATTTAAATTTTGTTCAAATAGTGAACTATATATCTTGTTCGAACGACCAAGTCAATTTTTTAGAAAATGCACTCAGGCCCATCTGAATGAAGGCCAAAATGAGAGAATCAAGCTCTTGGACCCATTCAAACGGCCAAGGTAAAATTTGCTAAAAATAGTTTTAAACAAATTTAACTATGCTCAAAGGCTCGTACCATGCATCCATATTATGAAAGCTAAAGGCATTTAACTTTAATTTATATTAACCAAGATGTTTGACTAAGGCCATAGTAAGGTCAAGCTTGTAGGTCCTAAGGTGAACTAAGATTCAATTGAGATTTAAATGTCATAACCTTGCAAGCTTTACAATTTTGGATCCTAAGTCACACAAATATAGTTAAATTACAAATTGCAATAACTCCATAAGGAGAGAGCTATAGGCATGTGAAGCTTTGTAAAGTTTGATTCCATTTCCTTGCGCTTAGAGTCCCACTTTTGAACTTAAGAATGCTTGAACTTGTCATGGATGCTTTTTGATTTTTGGTGAAACTGGACAAAAATACCTCTCATTCCCAACAACCTTCGACGTCACCTCCACCCCAACCTCAGATTTCACTACGCCGGACCCCGTATTTCACTACGCCGGAAAACACATTTCACTATTGTGGACCAGCCTCGTGGCGGGGCTTAAATGGTGTGAGTCCACATCATCACCGGGCGACGTGATTAGGGGGGGTTTAGAAATCAAACAAAGGAGTCGCCACCTTATTTTTAAGGAATAAGGAAACCATGAAAAATATTTTATTTTTTAAATCAAAACAAAACAAACTCCATTTTCAATGAAAAGACTGTCTACAAACCAGAGTTGGATCCGGGGGCTAGGTTACGACGTGGGAAGGTTTCGACGTGGGAAGGTTTCAAGCTTTCACTTGTAGGCACCCACCTCGCCCTAATTAAAGGACTTCTAATTTATTTGGGCTATTTAAATTTCTCAATGCAAACAATCCTAAATAATCTAATCAACCAACAAAATAATGATATAAATGCAGTAATCTATATTAGTTATATTAATAAATAAATAAAAATATATTCAAACAAACCCCTAAGAACCTAGGACACCCTACGGGCATCCTAGGGCGGACTTGAGCCCTATTAGCGCCTACGTAACTTACTAGTATCACCCAGCAAGTATCAAAGTCCACGTAGTTCGACTACCCTAGGACTCTCTTATTGTAATCGATCACATCATCAAAGGTATTCAACCTAATTCAAGACTCTAACTTCGAGAGTTTTTTATTCTTTCAAAATCATTTATTTGAAATCATTTCAAATTAAAAGATATTCATAAAATCCAAATATTCCAAAACAATTCTTATCTTTAGAATCCAATTCCCGTTAAAAATCTTTTTCAAAGATTTTCAAGAAAACAAATCATATGGGAGGAATTTCATTCCAAAGTAAGAAAATCTTTAAAACATTTCAAATCTTTTGAAAATCAATTAATAATCAAATATCTCATAAAATCATATTTATTTCATAAATATTGCATCAAAAATCTTTTTATAAAATATCTCGAAGGTTGACATCTCAAATCAAATAAAACACCCAAATCTGATAGCAATCTTTACAACAAAGGAAATTCCTAGGGAAGGTCAAGTGACCTTCCTAGCCTAGGGTCTCTAACTAGCCCTAAAGTATTTCTAAAAACCCTAACATACTAATGCAAATGCATGCTGTAATTTTAACTAAATTAATCAAACATTCACAAAATCAATTCTAATCATGCATGAAAATGTTCCTAAATGCATACTAATCAAACTATGTGATCCTAAGCATATTCCTAAGTTGGATTTGGCCCTAAAATAATTTTTAGAAGTGATTTAAAGGCATAAACAAATCCGGACAGATTTGAGCATTAACCTTTAACCACTCTAAAAATCATGAAAACAAAGAATAAAAACGTGAAAATGTCCTAGCATGCTTTCTACATGAATATACTATGAAACTACCAATAAAATCATGCAAAATATGGTTTAAAAATGTTAATTAAACCACTTTAAAACATGTATTCAAATCTGGACAGATTTGAATACATAATTAAAGTAGCTTAAAAAACCATTTTTAATCCATAACAACATCAAATAAACACCCTAGCATACAATCTAACATGCTTGACTAATTTACCATGCAAAAAACATATCAAAAACTACATAAAAATATGCTTAAATAATTAATTTAAACACAAGGGGATGATCTTACCTTCGCACGCTCCCTCGTACACAATTTATATATCCAAACAATCAAATTCATGCCAAGTGTTTAAATAATCATGAAAAGCATAAAAAAAAAGACTCAAGACTCATCACATGTCAAAATAACATCCTAACACATTCATATCATCATTAATATCATCAATCAAATATTTAGAGACTCAAATAACAATATGAACGTATCAATATTTATTTTAAACATGCTTACATATAAAATAATGAAAAACTTATCCTAAACACGATAACTAGCATAAAATAACAACAAAGCTAATCCTAAACATGTTAACTAACACAAAATGATAACAAGACTAATCCTAAACACATCTAATCACATAAAATCATAATAAAACTAACCCTAATCATGCATACTCACATAAAATCACAATAAAGCTAACCCTAATCATGCATAAAATCATAATAAAACTAACTCTAATCATGCACATATACATAAAATCATAACAAAGCTAACCCTAACATGCATACCCACATAAAATCACAACAAAACTACATTAACCCTAAACATGCATTCTAACATAAAATCTCGATAAAGTTAACTAACCCTAAACATATATGCTAACATAAAATCATAACAAAAAACCTAAACCTAATCATGTATGCTCACATAAAATAATAATAAAAGACAACCCTAATATGCATACTCACATAGAATAATAATAAAACTACTTAACCCTAGGCATGCATCCTAACATAAAATCATAATATAAACTAATGAACCCTAAACATGCATATTAACATGAAATAACAACAAAGCTAAACCTAATCATGCATACTCACACAAAATCAAAACAAGGCTAACCCTAATCATGCATACTAACATGAATAAGAGAAAGAGATAAACCTATTCAAACATGCATAGAGAAAAACTCCTACAAAGTAAAATGACAATCCATCAAAGAACAAGACCATGGTTGAGTGTTTACCCTTCGATCCCCTTCTTGGCTAGCCTCTTCCAAGCTCTTAGCCTTCGATCCTTGCCCCTCCAATGGTGTAGAGATGAAGAGCTAAAAAATCTGTAGCCTCCTCTCCAAAACCCTAGAAATCTCCCCCCTCTTTTGAACCTCTCATAATGCAACATATATAGGGTTAGGGTTCAAAACCTTGAATGGCTAGGATTAATCCCTCTAAAAAACAATCCTAAGGCTTAGAATGAATCTCTCTATGGTTTGAAAGCTGAAACCCTTCGAATTTATGCCAAAAAATCAAATCAAATCGGCCAAAATAAGTCAAATTTTCCAAAATGGCAAAATTGGCTCAAGCAAGCTGATGGCCGTCCTAGGCATGGACGGTTGGCCGTCCTAGCTGGACGGTTGGCCGTCCTAGCTAGGACGGTCACCATGCTGACTTTCCCAATTTTGTTCCCCAATTTTAGGGTTTTCGAATTTTGGCCATATTTTGGTCAAATTTGATCCAAATCTGATGGTTCAGGGCTCAAAACGACCGTGTTTTGATGCTCCACATTTTTAGAATGTTTTTGGGTTAAAATCAATTGACCATGGTCAAGGGTTTTAGCAAAAAGCTAGCCAATTGACCCGGTTGTGCCAAAATTGGTCATATGACCATTCTCTGTTTTGTAAAATTGATCAATTAGGCTTGCACCACTTCTAAAAACATGGTTTTAATATGAAATTGGTACTTAACAACATGTTTTGAAAATCTTTTGTTTTGGTGAAAATGACCAATTCACAGTCGATTTGATCGAAACCCTAATTCAGCTTATTCTTATCCGTGGGATCGATTTTGGGAGAATCCATCCCAACCATTCAAAGGCTCAATTGACACACCAAATACACTCCCCATATCCATATAAACCTCACGAAACAATCCGTTTCGAATTCGGAGGTCATTCGGAAATTATACGAGAAAAATGACGAAAATGCCCTTCAAGTCGCAAAAACCCTAATTACCTATCGAGCTCTCATCAGAATGCCATGAAAATTTACAGGGATGTTCTAAAACATCTCAAAAGTCAAATGCAATACAAATGGGTTGATTCCAATCCAAATGTACACATGAAATAATGAATTGTCATTTTCCTCAGCAAATGGCAATTTGGTCAATTTGGTCTTTACAAGGCCAATTCCTCACCCAATGATCAGCTATTCTAGTTGATCATTTGCATGGACATATGGTAGAAATAATTGCTAAAAATGGGGTGTCCACAACTATGCGTTTCACTATGCCGGAAACTGTAATTCACTACGCATTTCCAGCATTTCACTACGCCGGAAACACAATTTATTATGCAGGAAAATACATTTCACTACGCCAAAAATGTGTTTCACTATGTTGGAACCGGAGTTATTACGTCGAAATTATTTTTTTTTAAAAAGGCATACATATTCGATCACAATTCAAAGCATAGAAGTTAATTGATTCATGCGTTTGCACCATAGCCTGTCCTTGGGAATTGTTATTGTGTTAAGAGTTTATGCATCCCAACAATTATTATTATTTTATAATTTTGTAGCACTCATGAAGAAACTCAACCACACATTATTGCATAGGAAATTTGCTGGTGCTGTCTGTGTTGGTGGGTGGGAGTCTATATTAATTTAGAAAAATGGTGTTGGGTTGAGAGCCTCACTTTTATAGGAGTCCAATGCTCATATATATATATATATATATATATATATATATATATATATATATA
>JAESVK010000891.1:982890-1010467 GCA_017140935.1 Hamamelis virginiana | reverse complement strand
CAGGTCATCCAAAAGTACATGGACCAATCCAGAAATCATGGTATACTCAGTCTCTTGTCTGCTCAAGTCTTCAAGAACATGGGGATGCTACTCTTGGATGTTTTTAAGAGTATTGCTACACACACAGGGAATATTCACCAGATTCATCCACCAAGTGACATGGCATTCACAAGCCTTCTTTAATTTCAAAACAAGATATGCTCAACTTTTTTACTAATCGCTAATTTTCCATTGCCACCTCAGTAGGTAAGAGAAGTGGGTAAACATATCTGGAATCCTTAGCTTTTTTTTTTTTTGGTCCAAATGATTATTCTGATAGATTGAAAGCCTGATTCTGTGCAGAGTTGGCCAGAAGTGGAAGGCTCAGTTTGCTAAAAGTTTCATATCCAAAGCCTCCCTCTTCTTAATGCTTGCAAATAGCCTCTCCAACTATTGCTACACTAAATTACTAAGATTTCACCCCAAAAAGGGTCCCCTTCAAGTATATCATTATTGAAGGGATATAAAGCAAAATGGAAAAAGGGAGTAAAGACAAAGATGGAGGTAGGACAATACAAAACACATTAATGTTAACCCAAACACTTCTGAACATAATTCCTTTTT
Organism: Hamamelis virginiana; assembly: GCA_017140935.1. Taxonomy (NCBI): domain Eukaryota; kingdom Viridiplantae; phylum Streptophyta; class Magnoliopsida; order Saxifragales; family Hamamelidaceae; genus Hamamelis; species Hamamelis virginiana. The sequence goes on along the minus strand of JAESVK010000891.1, from coordinate 1,009,864 downwards.
CAAAGAAGTGGGTTTGCATTAAATCCTCCATCAACAGCCAATGTCGCCAAAGCATATAGAGATTAGGGTTCACGCCAATGTCACAAAAGACCTTTAAGAAAATCAAAGAAAAGAAATCAATGCTGAAAATGGACAGTAAAAATAGACAGTAAAAATGTTGAAAATTGACAGTAAAAATGTTGAAAATTGATAGTAAAAATGCTGAAAATGGACAGTAAAAATACATTCAGGGGTAGTTCTGTCATTTTAAAAATTATTTTTAAAAACTAGGACTTTTTGCATGAAATAAATCTTAATTAGGACCTTAAGAAGGTAAGAAATTTTAGGAAGACTTTTTGCATTAAACTTTTATAGAAGAGGACCTCTCACCAATTTTCCCTTTAAAAACTAAACTAATATATATATAACCAAATCAGTAAAGAAAAATCAAGCTAAAGCAGATCACGGTTCAGATCGTATATCAACATTATCAAATCGTATACCAACCATAAGATCACAGTTCAAATATTCAGATCTGGTTCACGAATCGTCAAATTGTGAGGGAGAAGAGCTTCAGTCACCAGATTATGAGGAGATCACCGTTCAAATCTAGTTGATCGCTATTCCAGTAACCGGTGGCAATGTTACATCGGCAACATTGAGGAGGAGATGACCGACGGCATAAAGGAGGAGAGATTAGGGTTTGATCGACGGTATAAAGGAGGAAATGACCGGCGGCCAAAGAGAGAGCAAATAAAGCAAATAGATAGTAGAGAAAGCAGAGTTCAAGAGAGAATAGAGAGCGGAGTTGATCGGAGGCGAGGGAGAGATGAACGACGGTCAAAGAGGGAGCAGAGATAGTAAAGAGAGCTGAATTCGAAACAGAGTAGAGGGTGGAGTTGTTGCCAAAAAGGAGGAGGGAGGGAAATGCAAAGAAATCGAGGGAAAATGAAAGTATTCGCGGGGCAAACTTTTCATTTTTCATGATGTTTTTAACGAAACGCCGTGATTATACCTTTTAACGGCGGATACAAAACGCCTTAAAAGATAAACTCCTGCGGCATTTTTAAAACATTGTGAAAAATGATCTTCTACGGTATTTTAAGCCAAAACGCCACGAAATATGCCATATATTAGATTTTCGACGCATAAATATGATTTTTAACAGCATTTTTTAAAACGTCTTTAAAAAAGTCATGGAAAAGGCCTTTTTTGTTATAGTGTTTTCATAATTTCATTTCTCAAATATTGTTAAAATATTTAAACAGTTGAGTGACATTTGGTAATATTGTCAAAACCCAATAATTAAAAGTTTTAGAAGCGCAAGACATCGCAATAGTTTTAATTGTGATTTAATTCAATTGTGGTCAATTATGGGAAATATATTTATCCAAAAGTCCCCAAGTTTAAAGCTTTATATATATTATGAGGTCCAATTTTATACCATGAGATTTCCAAATTACTTTGCGAATTTGTTTTGTTAAAAAGACTGTGGGTCTAGTGGTATATATAAATAGTCCCGATCCTGTAAGCATATGCTTACATAAGTTATGTAAACATGAAACTCACAAATAATAATGAGATACATATTTTGAAAAACTCACCGTTGGATTAGAAATTCTTCTTATAAATGTCATGCAATCGAAAAATCATTATGATCCAATATCAAAATCTCAAAATATAGATTATGAAAACTATAATTGCTAAAAACTATTACAAATTTTCTTAGTAACATTTCAGATCACCATGATTTTTGGCAGACATGACATAAATAAATATAGTATCTAATCCAATGGTCAGTTTTCAAAATATGAATCTCACAATTATTTATTAGTTTCATACTTACATAAGCTTATGTAAGCATATGCAAATAGGATCATTTCTGATGGTATAAAACTCTTATATTAGGGATTTATGGGTATATAAACCAAAAAAAAAAAAAAAAAAAAAACAAGAAAGGGGAAAGTCAATAATTAAGGCAAATTCAGGGGTGTCGTGCCTGTTATGTGAACCAACCCCATCTTCCATCAATTAAAAATTAAAAGAATTAATTGGCAGATCCCTCTTGTAGTTAATTAAGTGTCTAGTGTTCCTTATTAATAAAATTTGAAATGTGGTAGAAGATAGATGGACCCATCATGGAAATCCTTTCAATTTGTGAGAAAATAAATATTAGAATGATTCTAGTAGCAGTCAAAAAGATTATGAGATAAGAAGAGCTTGACAAGAAATGAGAGGAGCATACCAAACAATGGCCCACTTGCTTCACAAGGTGAGGTGGGCAAACCCATGATTATTGAAAGTGGCTCACCTAACTTCAAAGATTCTACATTTATATATCCTTTTCCATTGCCTCTTATCTTATTATATATATATATATATATATATATATATATATATATATATATATCTTCTCCTTCAAACCCTTCTAGAAGTGAGAATACTTTTTGCCAGGAGCATGCACATGACCAAACCTTTACCAAAGGATTAACATGACCGGTTCACCTCACATTTTTTGTTTTTGTAAAACCGGTACGGATGAGCCTGGCGACTGGTTCAATTATGAGAAACAGCTAGTAATCATTTTTAATAAATTTATCAGCTGCCACAAAATATATTTTCTTAAAAAAAATTCACGAAAGCTCCTTTGAATAAGCTGCCATGTTCTTGGTTTATACTTTGAGAGTAAAAAATTAAAGTATAATTTTTTTTAATAGTTTTTAGTAGTACAAAATAGTGATTGTGAATTTCAAAATTTGAGAATTATTAATTTTTTGTACATTCAAAACTTCAGGAACTCTATTATATATAGGAGTGCACCTTATACAAAATTGCGTAAGGTGATTTGCGAAAGACTAAATATAGAATATATTTTAAAAAATTGATCGTTGGATGAAATACAACTCAATCTTGTGAATTTCATACTTGCAAAAAATCACAGTGAACTAGCGATTGGTTTTTGAAAAAAAAAAAAAAATCAATTGGAAAAAAAAAATGATAATATTTTAAAAAATAAAATGATAGATTTTTTCACAGTGATATTTTCAGAAACCGAGAGTTATATCGCTGTGATTTCTGAAGAACATAAAATTGTTAAGAAGTGTGTCCAATCATTTTAATCATTAGACACCAATAAATTTAATATAAGGTAGGTACACCAATAAATTTCCTATTCAAAACTTTATTTTAATCATTTTTATGTTTTAAGAAGTTTAACATCTTAATTCTTTACAAATGAAAAGAACACAAGAAGTAAAGTGATAATCCATAAAGAGGGCCCTAGGTTTCACCGGTTTAAGGACTGAGCCGGTTTTCAAAACATTATATATATATATATATATATATATATATGGTTGATGGGAAGTGTTAATTGAGACATGGGAAGTTGGTTGCTTGGCTCCTCTCTGAATTTGACTAGACTTGGTGGAATACGTTCAAAAAACCTTCTAGAAATCCCATTAAAATAAAAATAACGTGAGGTTGAAAGAGAGAAGAAAAAGTAATTAGAAGAGGATGAGGACAAGATGAAGATGAGTGAGTTGGGAGTGTACCAAAAATGTTTGGTGTGTGACGTCTTTACTCTTTACTCTTTAGTTGTAAATTAATGAAAATGCAGTTGTACACCTATTTCTTTTTTAATTACTTCTTTTTTTTGGTAGGAAGGTACAACTTAATTTTACTATTTATGCCCCCTACAAATTTGTGCATTTCTACTAAATCTTGCATTCTCTTTTTTACTTTTTGTTTATATCCTTGTCAACAATTATATCACAAATCTTGAGGGTCTTAGAGCAAATTGTTTGAATGTCTTCTACCATTGGCTTTACTTGTCAACAATTTTTTTTTTTTTTCCTCATCCGATAGAAATTTACTCTTATGTCAAGTTTCTCTTTAGTTCTTAATATTTAATTTGAGAATTATAAACCCATAATTAATTAGGAATTTTGTCTTTTGTAAAATTGTAAATTTACGCCAAGATATCAATGAGATACGAAAATTGATTTGATTCTTTATTTATTACTTATTCTGGTTTAGAAACATTAACGTTGCACGTCTATTCTATATTGCAAGAATTTTTCCACCAAATCCTATGGCAATCATCTTTCATAACATGAAAATTGATGTTAATTAACCTCATTATCATACGACACTTCAAGTATCAATTGGTTAAGGGCGGGTGGTAATTTATGTTGGCGAGTTTTTTCGTGTAGTGTCAAAATTAACACAAATATTCAACAAACGTATTAATCTAAACATCATTTTTTATTAATCATGGTGATTTTTCAAACGCAAATATGACTTAATATTAAAAAGATAACACAACATGACACTTGTACATAATTTATTTAATAACTGATCATATTGAATTGTGTTTGGATCAACATGTATATGACCCAAATCTACTTATTTAAAATATTTTATATATAGTATAAAGATTAAAGTGAAATGGACCAACATTTGAAGGACTATTTTAACACGTTTTATGACATAAGTACTAAAATGAAATTTAATCCAAATAGTATTTGAGTAGTTTAAAAGAAATTGGAGTAGGAGAAGGAAGAAGAGAAAAGTTAAAAATAGAAGAAAATAGAGGTACATGAGTGCAAATTAAGAGAGAGAAGAGCAAATAACTCCAACTACATGAAAAGTAGAGCTACCTACCAAATCCAGCACTAACTTAATTGCAACCACTCGCCTTTCTCACCAACTCGGTCAAATACCTGCAAACAATATGGTCCCGAGTCAATTGCCTCTTTCTTCTTCTTCTCTTCTTTCTTCCCATCTCATTTATATTCCCCAATTCCCCACTTTCTTCCAACTTCCATAATTCATTCCCTCTCTCTCTCTCTCTCTCTCTCTCTTTTCAATGGGGAGATCTCCTTGTTGTGAGAAGGAACACACAAACAAAGGTGCATGGAGCAAAGAGGAAGATGAGCGCCTCATGAACTACATCAAAGCTCATGGTGAAGGCTGTTGGAGATCTCTCCCCAAGGCTGCTGGTAATTAATCCTCCCACTTTTCACCAAACACATGTGTATTCATATATGTGTGCGTGTTTATAATTACATATGGAGAAAGAAATAGATAATATATAGTTTTTGTGGGGTTTAATTTTGTGTTGAGGATTTCAGTTATATATATATGTATCATATCTGGTTAAAGTTATGTATATATCTGATTTCATTAATATATGCAGGTTTGCTTAGATGTGGTAAGAGCTGCAGACTTCGATGGATAAACTACCTGCGGCCTGATCTCAAGAGAGGAAACTTTACAGATGAAGAAGATGAACTCATCATCAATCTTCATAGCTTACTTGGAAACAAGTAAGCAATCTCTATCCTCTCCCCTCTTCATTTTTCATTTTTAATTTCCATACCTTGCCTAGCTTTCTAAAATTACTTTTCTTACGTTTTAATCTCTTGATATCTTCCGAAAAAGTACTTTTAAAATACCAACCAATCAACATAAATTTTTTTTTTTTTTCGCCTTTTTAAAATTTTCCAGCTTTAGCTTAAAGCCCTGGGTACTAACTTCTTAAACCCACTTTTCATATGAACAAATTCTGAACTGGGTATGCAACATTTTTTAAAATTATTTACTGATTTTCTCTCAGATGGTCTCTCATTGCCGCTCGCTTACCAGGAAGAACCGATAATGAGATCAAAAACTATTGGAACACACACATAAAACGGAAGCTCCTCAGCCGAGGAATCGATCCACAATCACATCGATCCGTCACTGCTGCCGCGGCCACCGTCACTGCTACCTCTGCTGCTGCGGCCACCACCACCACTAGCATTAACAAAAGAAGTAATAGCAATTCTCAACTCAATGCGCAACAAAGTTGTTCGATAGGGCCAGAATTTGGAGATAACTTGAATGATGCTGTCAATAAAAAAATTGGAAGCGAATCGTTAGAAGATTGTTCGAACAGTAGCAGTGGCATGACGACGGAGGAATTAGTGTACCCAGAACTCAACCTTGAACTCTCTATAGGCCTTCCTAATTTTAATCAACTACCTCAAGTTTCTAGCATCAACATAATAAGCGAATGGAAGCAACAGCAGCAGCAACAACAACAGTTTTCGTATCAAATGTTAACGTTTGGGAAGTCCCCAGAGGCAGCAACTGAAACTAGTGTATGCTTGTTGTGTTGTAATCTAGGATTTCAAAATGGGCAGGCATGTAACTGCAAATCCCTGACAACAACAAACATCAAGGGTGACAATCTTTATAGATATTGCACATCCTTGGATTGCTAAAGCTCTAGATATATACAAATTTATATATCCTAGTTTCACTTCCTTTGCTCTAGAAATATACAAATTTATGGAGGTAATTAGTAGTCCAACCACAAATAGTTGTAATTACGAAATTTTAAAATTTTCAGATAATTTTTATGAATTTTTATTTATTTATTTTGGTCAAATATCTGGGGATTGAAAGAATTTAAACATTAAAGGAAATTCAAATTCACAAATAAGTTCAATTAAATCTTTTCATTTACCTTTTAGTTCCAAGTCAAAATGTTTGTGTTTTCTTCCATTTTTTCCCCCCTATTCAAGTTTAGCTCATTACTTATTAGTGTGGGTTTAATTGACTACTTTTTGAGTGAGTTCTTTTGAAAATTTAGGCCCACCCCCGATCATGATTTGTCGAAATCGATTGATTGATAGATCTATCCTACCAAAAATTTTCTTCATTTAGTTATTTCAATAAAAAAGAATTTAGAGTGTATTAGTAAAAAATTTTAAGAATATTTTAAAAGAAAAATATGCAAATCAAATGGTTATATCTGCGGTTGATTTTATTATTATTACCAAATACAATCATGCAATTAAGCAGGACAGAGGTTGCCCAATCATCTATCGTTAAACCGTGATTAAGACAGACAAATTTTAGCTCCAATCCTCTCAAGTATGCAAGGTCAAATAACTAATAAAATTATTAATTCATGAAGCATAAAAAGGAGGGCAAAGTCTCAAGTTGTCAAGAGAATTGAATTGAATGGTGCAGAAGAATAGAGAATTGAATTGGGTAATTACACAAATTTCATCATTTAATTTGCTTTGCTTCCTCTGAGTATTTTGGAATTTGAAGGAGAGAGAGACGTGGATATTTTGATAAGGACAAATAGAGAGAATCAATCACCTCATCCAAGCGAGACAAATTAAATTTCAAAGTGTTTTTGCAAAGGTGTTTTAGGAGGAAGTTGGTAAAACAGAATGCATGTTGGATTTATCCATTTTTAGGAGGAAATAACTTCAATTCTCAAGACTCACTAGAAAACCCTTTTCTTCCATCTTTCTCTCAAAAATTTCACGAGGATAATTAATACACAAATTTCAATTTTCCTCAAGACCCGTACTCTCTCATTCTATTGCAAAACATTTATAGAAAAATACGGTACTAAATAATTGAAATAAATTACTTTTACAGTACAAGGTTTTTGGTAAAATCAGAAAACATGTACCAATTCAAACTGGGATCTAAGAAGACCACCTAGAAAAGTAGGGTTGGTACTTGGTGGGATCCACTAATTGTTTACAATTATATTATATCTGTATGTATGGGTATGGGCTTAGGGTTGGAAAGAACATGAGCTGTTTCGGTTGGTAGATAGATGATGTCAGCAAGACAACTGCCCTCTGTCTCTTGTCATAAATTCATGGACCTACCTCAGACTCCCTATATAATATATAATTAGGGGGTTTACGTACTGTACTGATCATAGTGCATGTGTTGTCCGCATCACGGCCGTTCATAATAATGTCTTTACCTAATTATACTTTCATCTTATTTTTAATGGGTTATTATTCCTATTATAGAATAATACAAAAATCCAATCTAAACCTAGATAAAATTGAAAAAAGGATCAGAGTTTCGCTGTCTTCTAGAAGATTAATTGTAAATCTAGCCCAAAATATGAAATATAAAATAAAAAGGGTAAGAGCAGAGAGGTTCGCTGTCATCGAGAAGGTTGGACCAAAATCACAGGTAAATTCGTACCTAATTTTGTTTTCTCACTGACTTTTAAGTAGGAAAAGGATCCCCTCACATGTTTAGGACTAAACCTTCATTATTTCATCGTTCCCATACATGTCACTAATTAATGCACGTGCAGAAATTCTGCTTCAAATTGTCATTTGAATACACACGTGCGGATTTACACCCTTCTTTTTTTAAGCATTAACAATACTCTTTTGTTGGGCCAGTATGCCCAAATAACTATCCATAACTTCTTCTTTTTTTTTTTTTTTTTTTTCAAAAATCCTCAATTAGTAGGTTGTTGGCCTTATGGTTCCCACCCTTATTTATATAATTGATTTTGATGATAACAAATATTGTGCTATGAATATTATATAGCGCATATGTTATTTGAATTGTCAATTGATCATATCTATTGATCATACCTTTGTTGCACTTGTTATTAGTAAAAGATATATTGTGAAAATTATTGTGCTCTTTAGTATATACCTCAAAATCACAAGATTCTTGGAGTTGCAATATCTACAAAGATCAATCATTCAATCACCATGCACTCTATTATTGAAGTTCAAGCATGGAAGCCAATCACAAGCCTAGCTCAAGACTTGGAGCTCATTTGGAAGATCATTTTGAAGCCTTGTGTGAGTTTAGGACTTGTGTAAATCTCTCTAGAATTTGAACTTATTATGGCTCAAAAGATGATAAACCTAATAAAACATGTTTTTATACTTGAAAAATCTTTTTATGTGGTCTAATAGCTTTGTATCGGCTAAGTTCACGAGTTGGAAAATGTTTTTAATCAAAGTGAGCTATTATAAACTCAAAAGACTTGTCAATTTTCACTAAAATTGATTTTTTCACATTGCCTAGTCGACTAAGCCATCTTGATTAGTCGACTAAAGTAGTGGCAGTAAGCAATTTTCGTGAAAAAGGTCATGTAGTCGACTAATCGCCTCGATTAGTCGACTAACCACTTTTGTATAGTCGACTAACTGAGCCCAGATTTCAAAACTCACTTGTTTTAACTTGTCTAGTCGACTAACCACTTTTGCCTAGTCGACTAACCGTGCCCTGAACTTTATAACGGCTAGTTTTGACCAACCCAAACGGCTATTTTATTGTGTCTAACGGCCATTTACTACTTGGGGCTTATAAATACTCTTTGATTGAGTATTAAATTAGTTGTTGATCACATACAAACATACTCCAACTAGTTCTATCATATTTCTTGTATGATTTAGTCATCAATCACTCTCTTGAGCCAAAAATTTAGTTAATCCATTTGAGAGATATTAGTGTGAGCTTATTTGTACTCATCTACTCTTCAAGGAGTTCTCTTGTTGTACTCTTATCTGAATAATTTGTAAATCTTGTAAAGCTCTTTGAAAGCATTGGCCAAGCATTCTTTGTAAAGCTTGAAGAAGTGTTCTTGGTGAGCACTAGTGGGTTCTTTGTGAGCCATTTGTTGAAGTTCTTTGTGAACTTAGGTGAGGATCTTTCACCTGGGATAAAGAAGATCGTGTAAAAGCTTCTCCACCTTGAAGGAGCTAATCCTTAGTGGATTGTTGAGAATCCTTGAGCTGAGGCACAAGGCGAGGAGTAGGCAGAGTCTGAACCTCGTTAAAATCGTTGTGTTTGATTTCTCTTCTCTTCTCTCTTGCAATTACTTACATTTATATTATTGATTCTGTTACTTGTAATTGAACTCTAATTTTATGGGTAATTAATTGCAAAAGTTTGCCATAAACCCTATTCACCCCCCCTCTAGGGTTATATATTTGGGACAACAATTGGTATCAAAGTTAGTGCTCAATATTTGATTGTTATCTTGAGTAAAAGATCATGGCAAACTTGAGGGAATCAAGCTTTCTATAAGGCCATTCCGTTGACCGACCTCTCTTCAATGGTGAAAATTATTTGATTTGGAAAAATAGGATGAGCATTTTTCTTCAAGCTCAAGACTATAGAATGTGGCTCATTATTTGTGGTCATACAGAATTACCCACAAAACCTAGAAGTGAGTGGACTGAATTAGACCACAAAACTTTTCAAATTGAATATACTACAAAACAAGCTTTGTTTTACTCTCTATGCGAAAATGTTTATAATCGTATCTCAAGGGCCGTTACTTCAAAACAAATTTGGGATACACTTGAAATAATTTATGGAGAAAATTCTGAAGCTACCTTGACAAAGCTTGAATCTATTGTTCATGATTTTGAAACTTTTGAAATGATTCATGATGAAACAATTTTCCAATTGCATTCACGATTTACATATCTTTTGAATTATTTGGAAATACTTGGAAAGACCTATACTAATGAATATATTGTAAGAAAGTTTCTTAGATCACTTTCAAGAAAATGGGAGACAAAGGTCACCTTTATCATCGAAACAAAGAACCTCTCAACTCTAAGTATGGAGGAACTCATCAATTCTCTCATGCAACATGGTGAAGAAATTGAAGGAGAGGTTGAGCATCCATCACCAAATCAAGATCAAAATTACTTGAACATCAACCATGGTGATATCAATGACATGGAGGAAATCAATAATGATGATGGGAATGATGAAGAAAGCTTACAATTCACTCCAATGTCTATTGACCATTCAACGAGTGAATCAAATGTGTCAAACTCTCATTCAATTGGTGAATCAAGCACGACAAACCTTCAAACATGTAAGTTGTGTCTTAAAAAGGGACACAAGCAAAGGTATTGCCCTCTACTCATGAAATTGAATGCTCTTGAATTGATTAAAACTGAGTATGATGAAAAGGACAATTCCAACATATCAACCCCTCGTGCAAATAGAAATTTACTTTATGATCATGGTTGATATTCACAAAATATGGTAGTGAATTAATTGCTTTTAGCAAGTAAGTTTGTTTAATTTATTTGTATAATTTCATTTCTTGAAATTTGGTTTCATGTATTTAGATCAATTAAATTATTTGCATATATATGACTATGTTTCAAAAATTTTAGACTCATTCATAACATAACTATATTTGCTCTTGTGATGATCAAATGTTCTTCAAAATAATTTAAATCAATATGTGAATTGCTTGAAAAATGTGATTAAAATTGTTAGCATAATGCATTGTTATACATTGGCTTGTTGCTTAATAAACAGACATGTGTATTAATTAGAACAACATTTTGATGTCAATTTTTATAGTTTATTTATCTTTACATCATAACCATACATGAAAAATGTTATTGGAAAGAAAATTTTTGAAATTTTGATTTTTGGAAAAGCTTAGTCGACTAAGCACCCAACACCTAGTCGACTAAAGAACTGGGATTTCAAAACAAAATGAACGGCCTTGATTAGTCGACTAACGAAATATGTCCTAGTCGACTAAAGTTTCTGGAAAATTAACAATGGCTACTGCCTCTCGATTAGTCGACTAAACATAGTGACTAGTCGACTAAATAGCCCTTTAGTCGACTAATCAACCACCTAGTCGACTAACCGCGAGACTCTGTATTTTAAAAGTCATGCCCGTTCATATTTCAGTCAGTTCCCTTTCATTCTCTCTCAATTTTTCTCTCCAAAAACCCTAACCCCTCATTCCAAACTAATTTCTAAGCAACTTATAAAGGGTCTCTTGGCCATTCATCTTTTGGATTTGCATTTCATAGTGATTTTCTCAAATACCACCCATGGCCCCAAAGAAATCTGTACCAGTCAACCGTTCTCATGGGGAAGGGTCCTCAAGAGCTCCTCCAAGGAACAAGGGCAAGGAAAAAGTTGTAGATGATGTTCCTCGGGGACCTCGTTCAAATGCACCATACTCGGAGTCCTTCCTCACTCCGAAATGTGAAGCTTTGTTCACCGAACACATCGCTTCAAGAACAATCGTGTGTGGTAAGAGCGTTCCACATTCCTTCCTCAAAGAATATTTCCCTTATGTTTATTCTTTGTTCAAAGACTTGCATTGGTTGCTCATTATAGAAATTGCCAACCCAACTACAACTCTTCTTGTTAGGCATTTCTATGCAAACCTAGCCACTTCAAATAGAAATATAATCTCTACATATGTTAAAGGTGTAAAAATTTATTTTGACCCAAAAAATCTTGCAAACTTATTTGGTATTCCAATCGGTGAAATGCTTTGGTTTAAACCCGAAAATCACCCCTTTAAAACTGAAAAATTTCTTATGCTAGAGGCCATTCGCCAAATGTGTGGTAATCCCACAATGGAAATGCATGATTTCACTAAACTCACCTCCCAACTCACTTTAAATGCTAGGGTCATTCATTTCATTGTCACTCACAATATCATGCCAAAATTAGGGAGTTACACATATATCTCCGAATGGCACATCTTTTTTAATTTGGGCTATTTTAAACAAGGAACCCATAAACCTTGCATTTCTTATCATTGATCAAATTCACTCTTTTGCTGGAAAACATGATCATGCTCTTCCATATGGTATGCTCTTATCCCATATTTTCGATTTATTTGGGGTGGATTTAATTTCGGAAACGGAGATAGAAGAGAATGACCCCGCTAGTGATTCCGATACATTTTGTTAGACAACATTTGTGAAGATGGGATACAAGTGGATAGCACATGAAAAGGGGTGGGAAATCAATCAAGCCAAGGTGTAAAGTAGGAGAAGGAAAATGGATGCTCCTCCATAAGGTGAAGGCTCTCAAGACCCCATGGAGCGTCTACTCAATCTTTTTGATACTGTTTCCGTGGGTATACATGAGCGCTTCAACACTCTTGAGCTGCAAGTCCATAGAAAATTTCATGAGATTAGGGAGAAGCTCAACATGGAGGATTATGTAGATGAAGCTCCACCACTTGCACCTATGGAAGAGAAAGCACCACCTATGGATGAACCACTTGACCCTGCATTTGATCCAGCCACATATTTTTAGTTGTTTATGATGGTTGTTTTGGATATACTCTATGGTTGAAACACTTGGTTACTTTTTGGACAATTAACTCTTTATGATTATGCTTTTTTTTTTTTTTTATCTTGGATGGTTAACTTTGTAGTTTGGTTTATACATCTTAGAGAAGTTTTAGTTTTTGAAATGTGAAATGATTGATACATTTGGCTCCCTATTTAGTTTTTGTATAAACAACTTTATGGTGTAGTTGATACATTTTGGATAATCATCTTTTAGCCTTTGAAATATGATATGAATGATACATTTGATTATCTCTTTAGTTTTTAGATGGTTGACTATTGATTTCCTATCCTTTAGAGTCATGAATGCTAAGGATAAATTGTGTCTTGCACAGTTAACCTTTAAATCACCATGAGTAGATTCGCTGAATTGTGGTGATTATAGTTATCTCTCCTATTATGGTTATCCTTTTTGCTATAATATCCAATTCAAAAATTCTGAAGTTGTGATATTCTATCTAGTGTATTGATGCATGTGGATATCTTCTTGTTTCTTTTGACAGGTTTATAGTGAGTTATTACTCATTATAAAAGTTTGGAGAATTGTTTGTGAACATACCTATTTGAATTTTAATTATAGTCTAAACCTTTGATTCAATATGGTTCACTTTATTTGTTATTTTTGGAAATCTTTTGTTCCTATCTTGGATCTTTATACATTTTGAGTGGATCGTAACTTACTAGTTATTACTCACAACATTGATACGTGACAATTGCTTATGAATATGATGATTGAAAACACCTCATTGAATCCTTTGTTAAATTCCAAGCTTATGAGATGCTCTAATCTTGGTATATTTCAAATCTTCATACACTTGAATATCCATGTTTTGTTAAACACATTTGCTTTTGTTAAAAATCTTACATGCTATATCATGAGAGCTTGACTTGTTTCTAAGGGTATTTTTTTAAATATCCTATAATAATTCCAATGAACTTGACGACCATGATTAGTATTGATTTTGATAAATATCATCTTTATAAAAACCTTGTCAAAACATGGATATCCTTTTCAAATTTTATGGCTATCTTTCAACCTTTGAACCTACTTTTTCAAACCATGGTTCATAGTGTACTAAATTTAGGAGGAGCTCATATTTTCTCTTCATGTTCTCTTTTACCCTCTAAATTTATACTCATTTGTTCTCTTTTCTTCTTGGCGTCTTTTTGTTAATGCCAAAGGGGGAGAAAATGCCTAGTATGCATGGTTTTGGTACAATATGCACACTAAGATGGAGATATGTAGATTTGTCACCTAAAATATGCAATGCACTTGAAATCGGAATATTTGTTATCATTATGCATATTGATAGGGGGAGCTACAAATCTATATAGCTTTATATGCATATTATACCCAATGTTTGTCATCAACAAAAAGGGAAAGATTGTTGGCCTTATGGTTCCCACCCTTATTTATATAATTGATTATGATGATAACAAACATTGTGCTATGAATATTATATAGTGCATATGTTATTTGAATTGTCAATTGATCATATCTATTGATTATACGTTTGTTGCACTTGTTATCAGTAAAAGATATCTTGTGAAAATTAATGCGCACTCTAGTATATACCTCAAAATCACAGGATTCTTGGGGTTGCAATATCTACAAAGATCAATCATTCAATCAACATGCACTCTATTATTGAAGTTCAAGCATGGAAGCCAATCACAAGCCTAGCTCAAGACTCGGAGCTCATTTAGAAGATCATTTTGAAGCCGTGTGTGAGTTTAATACTTGTGTAAATCTCTCTCTAGAATTTGAACTTATTATGGCTCAAAAGATGATAAACCTAGTAAACCATGTTTTTATTCTTGAAAAACCATTTTTATTTGGTCTAAAATGTTTTTAATCAAAGTGGGCTTTTATAAACTCAAAAGACTTGTCAATTTTCACTAAAATTGATTTTGCACATTGCCTAGTCGACTAAGCCATCTTGATTAGTCAACTAAAGTAGTGGCAGTAAGCAATTTTCGTGAAAAAGGTCAAGTAGTTGACTAACCGCCTCGATTAGTCGACTAAAGGCCTCCTTAGTTGACTAACCACTTTTGTATAGTCCATTAACCGAGCCCAGATTTCAAAACTCACTTGTTTTAACTTGTCTAGTCGACTAACCACTTTTGCCTAGTCGACTAACCGTGCCCTAAACTTTATAACGGCTAGTTTTGACCAACCCAAACAGCTATTTTATTGTGTCTAACGGTCATTTACTACTTAGGGCTTATAAATACTCTTTGATTGAGTATTAAATTAGTTGTTGATCATATACAAACATACTCCAACTAGTTCTATCATCTTTCTTGTATGATTTAGTCATCAATCACTCTCTTGAGCCAAAAATTTAGTTCATCCATTTGAAAGATATTAGTGTGAGCTTATTTGTAATCATCTACTCTTCAAGGAGTTCTCTTGTTGTACTCTTATCTGAATCATTTGTAAATCTTGTAAAGCTTTTTGAGAGCATTGGCCAAGCATTCTCTGTGAAGCTTGAAGAAGTGTTCTTGATTAGCACTAGTGGGTTCTTTGTGAGCCATTTGTTGAAGTTCTTTGTGAGCTTAGGTGAGGATCTTCCACCTGGGATAAAGAAGATCGTTTAAAGGTTTCTCCACCTTGAATGAGCTAATCCTTAGTGGATTGTTGGGAATCCTTGAGCCGAGGCACAAGGCGAGGAGTAGGCGGAGTCCGAACCTCGTTAAAATCGTTGTGTTTGATTTCTCTTCTCTTCTCTCTTTCAATTACTTACATTTATATTATTGCTTCTATTACTTGTAATTGAACTCTAATTTTATTGGTAATTAATTGCAAAAGTTTACCATAAACCCTATTCACCCCCCTCTAGGGTTATATATTTGGGACAACATAGGTTATAGGGGGAATTGGCTTAAGGTCCTCATTTAGAAGATTTTTATACCAAAAGTCTTCACAAAAGATCTTTCATACCAAATGCTCTTTTAGTATGAATTTGACAAAAATACTTCTCCTTTCCCATACGACCTTCAACCCCACCTTCCATCCTAACTCAGATTTCACTACGCCGGATGCCGAATTTCACTATATCAGAAATGTGTTTCACTACACCGGAAATGCATTTCACTATGCCAGAAGCGGATTTCACTATGCCGGACACCAAATTTCATTACGTCGAAAAAAGAGAGCAACAATTGTGCACTACTAACAAATGATAGGAAGAATTTTTTTTATTTTTTTATTTAAACAAAAAAAAAGACATAAAGAGTAGGAGAGAGAAGAAAGAGGAGAGAGATAGAAAAAGAAAGAGAAAATCAAATTATACATTCAAACTGTTGAACCATAAATTTTATTAAAAAAATTAATAATAAATAAATAAGCATTCTTATTTATTTGTTATTAAAAAATTTTTAAAAAAATCTATGTTTTGAATTTGACCATTTGGCATTTAATCATTTAAGGATTAGCATCCATTAAATTGATATTTTTATTGATGGGTTAAAATCTATTAAATAATTGGTTTTATCCATGGGTTAATATCTATTAAGTTATTGTTCTTATCCATGGATTTATATCAATTAAGTCATTGGGTATATCCATGGATTAATACCCATAACCCAAATTATGATGGTTTTTGCTTAGTGGGTAAAGGGAGTTATTTTATCCAATTAATGATCATTATTTAAGATTAAAGAAGTTGCTTTATCCAATGGTTATAATTCAAAGTAAAAGTTACCAACGTTTATAAGTTGATTTCATCTACTTTTTGAATATAAAAAGAAAAAAAAAAGATAGAAGATAGAGAAACACTACAAGAAAAATTGCCTTTAGTAAGGACAGACAATCCTTACTAAAGCCCAATTTTGGGTTGCTAAAAGCTTTAGTTAGGATCAGCCGACCCTTACAAGGCGTTACTAAATCATATCGTGGCTAAAACCTTTAGCAACGACCATGACCCTTACTAAAACAGACTCTTTAGCAACATCAATCAACATACCTTTAGTGAGGATCAAAGGCCCTTGCTAAAAATTTTGGATAAAAATAAAATAAAAAATTTAGTAGAATAAAATTATTGGAAAAATTTTGAAAGACCTAATTTTAAATGATTCTCAACCATACAAAAATGGAAATCTTTATTTACAATTTTAAAATGGTTCTTTGACATACATTTTGAAAGACCCAACAATTGAACATTAAAAAAAAAAAATGTTCCAATGTACAAGAAAGTCAATTTTTCTGCCACACCAAGGTAATCCTGATTTAGTGTTGAATCCATCTCGTTTAGTAAATCTTCAGCAACTCTCTTCGTCAAGAGAAGTGGATGATTTGCACATTTTTTTCAAAATCTGCTTCAAAGCAAACAATATTGATTATTATTTTGATGAAGGGAAAAAAAGCAATTTAAACATCAAATACAAGAACATGTTAAGTGCACAACAGGATATTAAAAATCATGAAATAGTGGTAAAGCAACTAGATAAAATAGTGGATATAACCCAGGAAATCCTCTATTTCAGTTGAAAATAGCAAATAACCATCAACAACTGAGTACTGACATAAATAAAATAAAAGTTGAAGAACACCAATTATGCCAGATGACAGAAAGAGGAACATGTTAACAAGAGAAGAGTACAATATATAGCTTCAGAATGAAAGTAAAGATTCAACCAAGTTCACAGTATCAATAAATATTGATATTGAGTCCATATGATTTCCTGATAAACATGAACAACCAGCAATTATAACTGTAATAATCCCTCACTTTGCATTCATCACATTCTGAATTACTTGCAAAGGAAACCTGCAATTTTTTTTACCATTGCTCATGAAGAAATGCAAATTCGTGCAATCCTGATCAAGCACAATCATTCAGTTGCTTATCTAAACGCCATTATGAAATCCAAATTGACGGGGAATCCTCACACCATAATAATAATGTCATATATACTGACTCAGTTCAGACTTTGGACATATAATCAAGAGTACAGCTCACATCAACTATATCTCTGTATTTTGACTAATATAAAGCAAATCTCAATTCTTGGCACCATGGTTACTAGATGCTCTCATCCAAATGGGGTAACCTGCTTCAGAGGAAACCCATTTCTGAAAATTATAGGAAACCCCTCTTTGAATAACTTCAGGGAATCCACTTACGGTGCGCATTTCCATTATTGCAGCATGCAGAGATGCAACGATTAATTAAAAAAATGCTTCTGAAAATTCTACAATAATAGGTTTTTCAATGTTTTCATAATAATCAGGTGAACTTCCTTCACATTTAGCTATTTAGGTACACTATACAATTCTCTTAACACTTCATATCCATTTTGACAAAGTTCCCCATTATTTAATATTTATAGATTTACATACTTCATCTTCTGATCAGGAAACAAGAATGTTAGTAAATGAAGAACGAGTTGCCCATTAGGTCTCACTTTAGGTTCCTCAACATCTACAAAATTTTGCTCCATACACATTTGTCAAATATACATAGATGTATATGTATACATATAAATATAACGTAATATATTTTCTCGCCATGCTTCCTTCCTCTGTTTGCCATTTTGTCTACCCATCTGCTTCCCAAACTACTAACTATGGTTGGAACTCGAGAACAAGCCTTCAATGTATAGCATGGAAGAAAAAACAAACATAATTTCTTTTCTGGGGGTAAGACTTGAATCCCAACTGCCCCCACCAAACCATCTCAAACACAACCAACACCAACCCCCCCTCCCGGCCCTCAAAACAAAAAACAAAAATGAAACAAAAGCCACACTTGCGCAGGTGCCTGGGTAAAGTGCACTATTAAGGCTTCAGCAAAAAATAAGTATATTTAAATCTCTGTCAGAGTTGAAGATAATAGTTGATAAATGAGAAGAAATGCCTCAAATCACATGTGCCACTGTAATTCTCAATTAGTCTAGTCATTATATTATTTTCAAGGCACTTAAATGCTTCTCTATGAGAAAATTTTTAGTATTACCAACTTGACCACTCACAACAGCTCAGCACCCAACATTGATAATGATATTAGTCATCCCAGATCTGCCTCTTTTATTTATAGAACCTGATTTCCTAGATTCAATTTCTCTTCATTTGTATTCCTTAACAGGCACCTATAAAGGTTACACCTGCAATTTTCTCCTGGGTAGCTGGAAGCTGAAATAAGAATAGTTTAGCTGAACCCTGTGTACTGACTACTGAGTCAATAGTTTAGCTAAGCCTAGTTCTGCGAGCAATAAAAGTAAAACATTGAGGAAGCACTTAGACGTCCCATGGAACTTCAAATCATTCTGCTGAGTTTATCCAGGGCATTTGGTGGCGCAAATCCATCCATTAAAATGGAGTCATCACACAACAAAGTCCTCGCCAAAGAAAATATTTGAAATTTGCATCCTAAAAACAAAATTATACATGTAAAGACAAAACCAGTATCAAATGCCATGAAAGACAAAACTGCTTTGGTTGAAATGCTAATCTATACTACTTCTAAAAGTGTCTAAATTGGAAAAACTTTTGATCAACTTTTTTGCCCTCACATAAAATGATATAGTCAATTTTATCCTTCATCTCTAAAATAAAAACCAATTTAATCTAAATTCTCTTAATTAATTAATAATTAGAAGCCTTCAATTACTTAACTAAGTCATGTCCTTCATCATCACACATACTCTCACAAACCCAACAATCAAATGTCACAGAATTACCACAATCATCATCAAAACTGTCGGGTACCTGCCTCCACTAAGTCATGTCCCTGTTCGATTAACCCATTTCACAAAACACACAAAACAACTTTGGACATTAAAATGACATTGGGCCGATAGCACCTTTTTGGGGAGATAAAATCTCCATTAAGAACTCTCAACAAGAACAAGTGTATACTTTAAGAGAGTGCTGTCATTCAAGTAATAAAAGAAATGTATCCATATAAAAAAATGAAGGTTGGTCTTACCTTAAAAGATTCCTCATCTCTTTCTCAGCCTATGTCTTTACCATTTTCCTGGGATTACAATAAGTGAACTAAAGTTTAACAATTAAATAAACATGACTACATAAAAGAAGATAAATTTCCTGTTATACCTTAAGTTGGTTCTCATCACAACTCACAAATCACATCTTTATGCAGTCTTTTCTTTTTCTTTTTCCTGTTATCAAAAGTATCTATTAAATTTAAATTTACTTCTTGGAGAAAGCACATTCATATTAATTCTTTTGCCTCATAAATTTTAATTTTGCTACCAAAATGAAAAGAATATACCGGAACTGATGAACTGATGCATCTCCTCTTGGAGTTGCTCCCGTTTCTCCCTCTCCTCTATGATCTATTGAGTCATAGTCGCCTTCATGTGCTCCATCTCATCAAGGACGTTAGTAAGTCGATTGCAGACTTGGGAATAAGTACCACTAGTTGCTTGTCTAAAAGAAGAGCCAAAGATTGATGATGGTGTTGGACCTAGCCCATAACCACGTACACGACCATGCCGCTCCGGACCCATAGTCTGCATGAAAAATTCTTCGGCACTAACAGAGGTTGAATCTTGATTAGCAGACCATTTATCAAATTTAGACTGCATAAAAACATTTTAAAAAAATTAGTAATGTAAAATCCAAGAAAATCTATTTTTTAATATGTTATAATGATTCAAAACTCATTTACCAAAAACTGCAGCTTTTTTATTGATTGGTTGCCCTTTCCCTCTATTCTTGGTGTGCAAATGACGAAACATTTCTATTGGTTTAGGTGGGCACCCATCAATAGTCAATTCTTTTCTATAGCATGAGAAGCTTCTTGTCCCTCCGGTGTGTGGAATTTCTTGGTTATGACGGTTGGCACTATTTTGGTTTGCTATTTCCTGCATAAATTCAATAATATATTGAAGTATAAACGCATAAAAAATCATTAATAAACCTTATATATATCGTACCTCAACCTCAGGCTTGCTCCAATAATTGACAAGCCAAACCCAATCTGCTTCTGTAACATTGGAGGGACAATTTTCTACACGCTCCTCATAATTGCTCTTTTTTTTTAAGTTTTGCTTCAAGCTATTTCTCCAGCTGCTGTATTTTTGTCCTAATGATTGCATCACCCACTTTCTATGGCTCTCATCAATATCAGCTTCCTTCTGAAAAATTAACAAATAAATACATAACACGTCTATCATATTTTCAACAAAAGCATGGGGAGAGAACAATTCTAAAATATAAATTTGCACTCACCAATATTTCATTCCATAACTTGTCCTTTATATCTTTAGGAATATCTGAAAAACCCTTCGATCGTAATGAAACAATATTACTAAGTCTAAGGGTTGTTCCTAACAAGTTGGCAAATCTGGATGCATTATCCCCTGTTGGTTGGCCCTCATCATTCCATTCTACTAGAAGTTTCTCACCATATTTCCTCCCAAAATTGTTCAACCCTCGTGTGATTGATCTTTTTGTGTTGCTAGAAGCTGTTCAAAGAATTAAAAAGAAATATATATATATATATATATATATATATATATATATATATATATATATATATATATATATTAAAAACCATATTAATGTAATCAATAGCTTGCATGCATATATAACAATAGTTGATTTACCGGTGCTGATGCTGCTACTATCCCCCCCAACCAGTGTATGGGAATCTTGACCTATAGGAATATTTGCATCCGCCGATTGTCTAGTAGAGCTGGTTCTTTTTTTTCTGCTAGACATAAGGATTCAACCTGTATGGATCATGAAATATGTCAACAATAGTATATATCATAATTAAATTACACCTTGAGTGATAGTGGATCAACCGAAAAAAAAAAAAAAGGATTAAAATGAAAGATCAATCTGATGGTTTGCATCCTTGTGTACTCAGTTCTACAATGCCACATTATAAGCTAGATAAGAAAATTATCAAGTCTTTTACAATAAGAAAATGTTTATTGAAAAAACATAATCAATAATAGCTTTATTTCATTCCACCCTTTGAAAAGATTTGATTCGGAATAGAATTCCCACTTTGAAAGAATTGTGATTGGATAAGAATTGTGTTTTAAAAGGAGTTCCAAATTCGTTAGAAGTCTATTAATTGAAGATTATTTTCTAAAAAGAATTTCAAATTGATAAAAACTCTCGAAGATAGAGTCTTGGATAAGATAGAATTCTAATGATAGTGTAGTTCATTACAATAGTAGAATCCTAGTTTTCGAACTACGATGGACTTTGATCTCTATCAGGAGACTGGTAAAGTACGTAGGCAGCCAATAGGGCGCAAGTCCAATCTTAGGTTGACTGTGAGTCTCCTAAGGTCTTTAGGATTGTATTTGTATTTTTTGTTATTATCTATTATTATTATTATTATTTATATTTTGTGGTTGATTAGATAATTAAGATCATTTGTGATAAGATTTTGATAAGCCCAAAATTAATTAGGAGACCTTTAATTAGGGTGAGATGGGTGCCTACAAGATGCGTCCTGGAACCTTCCTATCTCATAACCTAGCCCTCAAATCCAAATTTTGGTTCGAAGCTTTGCCTTTCCTTAAAGTATGGAGTCACTGTTTTATTGAAAATAAAACTTTTTTTTATGGTTTCCTTATTCCTTAAAAATAAGGTGGCGACTCCCAATTTTTATCAAACTCCTTTCCTTTTTCAAAACCCAATCTAAGTGGACTCCCACAATAGAGAAGGATGATCGGGATTGGATGATCTTGAGTGGATAATAGAGAAGGATAATTGAGTAGATAAAGAGAAGGATAAATAGAGAAGGATAATGAGTTATCTACATCCACAATGATAGTGAATCCAATTCCAAACTCAACACAAATAAGTGAGTCGGGTCGGGTGATTCACAGTAAGTCTCTTATCATTCTTGATAATATTTTGTGATATAGTGTGATGAAGATTAAGTAGGATGTTTCTCAGATTGGTTAAAGGAAGTGTGGAGTAATGATGTCATGACGTTTCAGATGAACTTGGTTGGACTTAGTGGATGCTTTTTATAAGATTAATGCTTTGTTAAGGAATGTAAAATGAAAGGAGTTAGAAAGCGATGTGGAGTTGTTTACGTGGAATTAATTTTTGTTTTTGGTAAATTATTTTGAAAACCAATTTGAGATTTCAGTTATCTTTTGAGACGTTTGTTTGACGTAAAGAGGGTTTTATAATGTTTTCTTTGAAAATTTTAACCATGGATTTTGAAGAAATAATGTTTTCTTGTAGTTGTTATTTGAACCATGATTATTGAAAAATTTCGTGTTTTGTTTTAAAGCAAGCTATAGTCTATGTAATTCGTTTTTCTCCTAGTATTTGTATATTTTTCGTTTGATTCTGACTAGTGAGATTTTAAATTTTTGAAGGATGACTATTTTATATGTGATTTTGTGGTTCAAGCATGGGATAATGTTTGGTTGAAAACCCTGAGAGTGTTTTTCTTACTCAATAGAGACGGTTTGCTTTGTGTTAAAGTGACAGCAATATCCTAGCCCAACAAGACCAAAAGGACCAACAGTTCCAACTAGCCCTAGTTGGTGATGAGTGAGGATGATGTTGAGGTTGAGGGAAGGGTATTGCTGGTGCTTTAAACTCGTAGTGAACTTGGATTGTTTCAGATTTTGGTGCATGTATTGCGTATAATTTGTTTGAAGTAGAAATATGATTGTGATCTTTCTGAGTTCACTGTTATTCTTGCTCTAGTGCAATGTCGTGTTTCGGTGTTTATTTGTTTTGAGGTAATGTTGTTAGGGTGCTATAGTGAGTTGAAAGAGGTTTCCGGTTGGAAAAAATGTACGTAGAGTGTCTGTGGATTTGATTATAAGACTGGTTGTGCTCGATGATTCTAGCATCGGATGTCCGTTATGTTTCATTTCTTCATTTTTCCTTTTTATTTTCTTGGATCTCTTTTGCTCTTGATCAGAAATAGCTTGCTAGAAAGAATGTCTTGTGTATGATTGAGCTATTGGCGTTTAAAGTATGATGGTAAGGTGGAGTTTCTTGGAAAAGGGTTTCGACTGGTATAATGGTTGGGAAACTAGAATGTTCTGTGAGAAGTGTTGGGTATGCAATCCGTTTTTGTAGTTTTAGCGGTGATCGAGAATATTTTTGCTAGAAAATAGTTTTGTTGTGTTCATATAGCCTTGAGATTTAGCAGATGCCGAGTTAGGTAGTGTTTTAGAAAATTTTGAAGGGATGTGGACTTCTTTCTTGGAAAAAGGTATTGTGTACTGAGGAGTCTAATTGTTTTGGTTTGATGAAGGAATTAGTACGGGAAGTTGAGTTAG
The DNA here is from genome assembly GCA_017140935.1 of Hamamelis virginiana. NCBI lineage: Eukaryota > Viridiplantae > Streptophyta > Magnoliopsida > Saxifragales > Hamamelidaceae > Hamamelis > Hamamelis virginiana. Next base: position 985,715 of record JAESVK010000891.1, on the reverse strand, counting down.
CGCAGTGAAAGCATGATAGAGTTTTTTCTTTTCTTTTCTCTTAGAAGTGGATTTGAATTGTGAAAGTTCGAGTAAGGGGAGTATGGCAACGTTAGGAAATTGGATCAGACGACAAGTAAGGCATGATAAAGTCAAGTATGAGTTGAAGTTGAGCTGTTAAAGAACGGAAATTGGTGAAGGTGACTGCGGTGATTTGTTCATTGAATGATCAAGAACTTTCATAAGTGAATCAGCATAAGGGAACTTACAACTACAACAATTGAAGTTTATGTGGAAAATGACACCTTTTGTCTCGCTTAAAAAAGCATCGTCAGCATATCGTTGGGTCATTCAGAGAACTAGCTTTGATTCGGATATTGAAGAGAATTACTAATAGATATTTGAGCAGAAGAAGCACTTTATAAAAGGATCGATCAAGTCAGAAGCAATGCACTCAGAAGTAGTACGTAAAATGATTTTTCAGCATGATTGGACAATTTAAGGCTTTATTGGGGATGAGGTAAGAGCTGGGGTTTGTTGCTAGTGTTAGTTCTTTCACTTTTTTTGAGGTCTGGTGTCTTTGATTTTGGGTAAGAGGGTATTGTTTAAAGCATTTCAATCGATGGAGTCTCAACGCAAAAGATCAGGGCTCAGTGGTTTCTTAGCCAGACAGGCATTCAAAGTTTATTTCATCTACGCAGCTTGAACGTGTGAATGGCATTTCTATGGAGAATTTGTTATAGTGTCAGTCGACAATTCGTCAGAGCTACAGATGTGATGTGTGGGTTTGGTTTCAGTATTAATAAGGTTCGAGAGGATAGTGTAAAGAAACATAATATTTTCTAATGGGGTTTTACCTAAGATGCTAGAGTTTGTCAGAAATAGTTGGCTTGTAGATTGACGTTAGACGTGTGAGAGCGTGTTTCTTGTTTCATTTTCTATGCTTTTGTGATTTTAAATTTCGAGCACAAAATTTTCTAAAGGGGGTAAGATTATGATAACCCAAATTTTCAAAATCCTATATTTTTGTGTTACAAGAAAGTTTTGGGATATTTTTTAAAATAGAGGAGTTAATTTAAATATAAAAAAAAAGTTATTTGCAAAATGCTAAATGTGTCCCCTTTTTTATTTTCTTATAAAACCATGAGCTGCCCCATGATTTTCGAAAGAGGGATTAGAGAGCCGAGAGAGAGGGAGCAGCTGTGAGAAGGGGTGCTGCCACTTTTATTGCCGGATTTGTCACCGGACTCCTTGTTTTTACATCTAGAGATTTTGATAGTTTTGAAGATTATCTCGTCTACTTCTTAGTACTTGCATTGGAATGCATTGAGCATTGCATTGGAATGCATTGAGCATTGCATTAGGGAGGCTCGTGAAGCCACAAAGGGTTGGAAATCACCATTGCATTGAGGTAGGGATAAGTAACATTTTACTGATAATGATGATATGATTGTTTTATATCTATTTTTGAGAACTTTGTGAATATTAAACTTATTTAAATTAATATGATTTATGAATACTTGAGAACCTTGTCGTTTATCAAATTATCAATTAGATACATGGAATATACTGATTTAAGAACGGTTAGATGTGTGGCATATTTATGGAATGAAACCAAGGTACAGAAATGAAATGTTTTGAGAACTTACTTATATCCCTTGGAAAACTATATGGAATTGAATATGATGTGTATATAAACTGGGGAACAGACTCTTTCGCTGTAGGTTTTATGGAGAATGTTTAAAAAGGGCATATAGTGACACTATTTATGTAAACATGATTGAGATTCTCGGTTTTATACACATATGCCTGGTTTTCTGAATTAATTTATAAATGAAAGATTATGAGATATCCTGAATAGTTGTTCCCCTGGATTTTGTATCGAATTGAGTGATTTGAAATGATATACACAAGCCATGATATGACAATGTATTCGTAACTGAAATGTAAAATTGCTTTGAGAACTATTTTTATAATTTTTGATGGAAATGAATGTTCTTTGAGAACAGTTTATGGAAAAGTGTTCTGGATACAGTTCTGACTTGGTTTGTATCACAAGAAGGTTTCTTTATAAAGGCCCATGGTCTTAGGTGGAGCCTTAGTGCAGACCCGAAGTTTATACCCCCGTAGTAGCTCAACAGTTAACCGTGCAAGGTAACAGTCGGTATCCTCGAAGGTCAGACCCCGTAATGGTCGGTTTTGGTGACGCTGGTATCGGTGGCTTGTTAGCCAAGAACCAATAACTTGTAATACGTTCGCGAGCCTGGTTTCGATGAACATGGGATGGACATGGATGAAATGTGAAGCATGTGCTGTCGGTTTGTTATTATGCAGTACATTGATATGGATCTTTGACTCATGGAACTACTTGGTATACGTTTTCACTAAAAGACCACACAAGTTTATAACTTCTTTATCTACTGTTTTATGAACGTTATGGAAATTCTGTTTATTTAAAACATTCCATGTATCATTGTATTATTATTACCAGTAGAGGTTATCTTATTCCTACTGAGCAATTCGAGGCTCACCCCTGCGTTTTATGCAGCAGATTTCATGTTGACCTGGGGTTGCATACTTGGCTTGGAACAAGCCTCTGTTCGAGAGTTGTTGGATAGCTCCATGGTAGATTCTGTATTAATACTTGTATGTATATGAGATATGTATTATTTATATATTTCTTGATCTTTAGGATTTGTCACTGTTTGTGGCACAGCCTAATTGCCAGGATGTTGGCATTATTACATTTTGATTTCATTATTAATGTATGAGACATTTGGGACATCTTGTATGATCATGGCATTTCATATTGTTTTATATATATATATATATATATATATATATAT
>JAESVK010000891.1:932235-966692 GCA_017140935.1 Hamamelis virginiana | reverse complement strand
GGATCAACGTAGGGCCCCGTAACCTTAACCCACCGAGGTCCCAAGTACTTGGCCTATCCTTATCCATTCCATACATGGTAGTCCATGTGGCATCGAGTTTTGACTATAAACAAACGTATACAAAAACAAATATAAACAGCCCAATTCTAATAATCAATGCATTTATATAAGAATTTTAAACAATAACAATAAAAATACTAAAAAAGAGAAAGGGTAAAAAAAATTTTTTTTTTTTTTTAAATGAGGTGGGGCAAATATATTGAAACAAAAATTAAGAGACAGAGGCAAAAAAAATAAAAATAAATAAATAAATAGAATGCTCAAATTTTAAATTATCAAAATATTTATGTACCGTAAGAATAAACGCACAAAATTGAGAAGGATATAACTTAACTCCTCTCACCCACCCCCTCCCTCTGCCCATGATGAGAACAGCTAGGCAGAGTGCTAGCGAGAGATAAAGAGGGGAGGGGGGTCAGGAAGGACCCATTATTTAAAAAGAACATAAAAAATAAAAATGATAGATAGAGGGGAAAGTCAAGTGGGGCCACTATTTTTTTTTAAATAGGAAAAAATATATCAAGATCAAGAGGGGTGCAGTTATGTGGGACCCACTATTGAAAAAATAGGGGAATAAGGGGGAAGAAGCTCAAAATGTTAGAAAGGAAAGTCGGATGGGACCTATAGTTTAAATGAAAGAAGAAAACTATTAAAATGTTAGAGATGAGAAATTTAGGCAGAATGCACTCATTATAAAGGAGTTAAACATGAATGCAAAAGAAATTGAAGGGCTACCTGAGTTTGAGTTGTAATGGGACAGGGACAAAAGTTAAAATGTTATCTTAAATCATCTTGGGTTTTTTTTTTTTTTTTTTTTTTAAAGCAACAGGAAAATTTTATTAAGAAATAAGAAAGAAGGCAAGATGTCCTACCCTACAAAGAAAAAAAGAAATAAAAACATATACAAGAACCAGCCCAACACGAAAGAAAATAAATCCCAAGCCACACACTTCCGCCCAATTTCTCAGAACAAGAAACAAAGAAAAACCTACTCCCTAGAGACTGAAGCCCAAAAAGAACTCAAAAAACAAACTCTATCCCATAAACCATCAAAAGAATCACTTTAATCATAAAAAATACGAGCATTCCTTTCTAACCAAATCATCCAAAAATAGCTAAAATTGTACATCTTCATAACACAACAGCCCTTTTTGAACTGCCAAAAACCTGAAAGTCAATATCCAACATAGCCGAAGAAGAAGCTAGAGCCACCCAAGATTTATCTGTGATATATAACAATCTCTGCCATAAAGACGTAGCCAAAGGACAATGCAAAAACAACTGATCTAAAACTCTCAGCATCACCCCTACACAACACACCACTGAGGGAAAAGAGTTATACCAGGATACCTTTTTTGCAGCAATTTATTGGTATTGATCTTCCAAAGGGCCACAACCCAAGAAAACACTTGAACTTTTAAAGGCACTTTGAATTTCCAAATCATTTTATATAGACTAAAGAGAGGAATCAAAGAGATATCACACAATACATCAAAAAAAAGATATACGTGTATAAAATTTAGAAAAGCTTAATTAAAATTGATCACTTTGACCAATGTTATAGTGACGCATCATTTTAATAGTAAGGCCAAAGTGAATGAGAGAAGAGAATGAATGAAAGAAGAGAACAAATGAGCCCAAAAAATAAAAAATAAAACTAAAAAATTAAAAATTAAAAAATTAAAGGAAAGCATATAAAAATTGCCACATTGGTATACGACTCTTTATATAATAGTATTGATTGGCGAAGCCAACAATCAAAGCAAAATTAAAATTCTTAAAAACTTAGCTATGAGAATGCGTTAAAGAAGTTGGTTGTAGCTCAAAATGTTAATTATATGAATTAAATTTAAATATTAGGTCTGGGACTCTAAAGGTTATCAGTTTGTTTCTAATAATTGGTACACAATGTTAAACAAATTTTTAAGGGTTCTCTAAGGAAACAGAAAAGCTTCTCAAGAATTACTTAACGAAGCAAAAAGATTTTGAACATGATTTTCTACCTGCTTTTACTAACTAGCATGTATAACAACACCAATATTCTACATCATAATACATGCTAAATAAGTTTCTACAGGTATACCTCAATAAAATTTTGTTCAATTAATACTAATTTACACTCCTAGATGTATGAGCATGGTTATCAACACAAGTGACAAAGAACAAGTAACAACTGACCTATAAAATCACAAAGCATGAGGCAGCCAATGCCATGGAATTAAGTTACCCAAACCCAATCTCAATTGTAAAACTTTCAAGGTTATAAGGTCAATAATGAATTGCTAATTGTTTCTAATTGTACTTTCATATTATTTAACCAAGCAAAAGGGCCACATGGACCAATGGATCCATGACACATGTACCCATGATACGTTGCCACATGGCCAAGGCCAAGCAACCTCAAGATATGAGGATAGAGGTGATAAACTCCTTGAGCTGGTGTACTCAAGAAGAGTGTCACTTGTCGGAAATAACTAAGAATGCTACCTACTGACTAAAGTGAGTGGAAAGGTGTAACCCCCACTTGCGGTGTTAGATGGGCCACTCGCTGGGAAGGAAGGGGCTGCATGCCTTAATGTATTTGCATGCCCTAGGTGAATATTGTGAAGTGAAGTCTCACATCGCATATGTATGAAAGTAATATGCTATATATAAGCGTGAGGGCACCCTCACCTCTTGAGATAGCTTTTGGTATCAGAGCCTGCAGACTAAGGGATGGGCAGGGTGCGTGTCCCTAGCCTGCACGCGGTGCGTGCTGCCGAGTGAGCACGCTGCGCGTGAAGGAGGGTGTGAAGCAAAGTCTCACATCGCCTAAGTATGAAAGTAATGTGCTGTATATAAGCATGAGGGCATCCTCACCTCTTGAGCTGGCTTTTGGGGTTGAGTTATACCCAAGATCGTGTAACAAATATGAGGGCACTATGTGCCACGCATGTGACCGACCCTCAGGATCCTTCATCAAGCTCTCCCCACTTTGATGAAGTTGCCCATCTCAAGATGGATGCCCACTCCAGGGTGATGCCCTCAAAAGGAGAACAATGTTCACTTCGAGGATGCCTACCAAGTTATGAAAGCTAAGGTAGCAAGACGTGGATATAACCCTAACTTCCTTAAGAGGATGCACCCTGATGCTACACACCACCCTAGGTCTCTCACAGGGGACTAGGGCCGATAGCAACAAGGTTGGGGCCCCAATCTCTTACAAAGGGATTGACAATCAGTGATCTCGTCCACTTAGGATGACTGAAGGGACGTGGCTTGGAGGGAAAGAAATGAAGTCTAGTTGAGGCAAGGATACTTCCTCCGTTCGAGTAAACCAGTGACCTCTATCTTAAACTCTTTAAGAATGAGTGAGGGTGATGTGTCAAGTGATATGAATGGAAGGCGCGTTAACCACACCACTGACGACTTGCATTTAACACAAGTCAATGACAGCCCTAGCAAGGCCACTTTAGACCCATTTCTTTCTCTCCTTTAATCGACGGCTAGCAACACCATACCAAAAGGATCCCTTCGGATCCATAGGACTATTATGATGCCCTCATATTCACTCCTCCCCATCCTATAGAGTAGGAGGAGGTGATTGATTTAAGGACTTAGAGGGAAGTGAAGATGGGATGTCTATAAGAAGGTTATATCCTGAAAGGGAACATGGGATGTCCACGAGAAGGCAGTTTATAACCAACAGCACATGACTTTTCTCGTAAGGTCTTTACCCACTCACTCCCTAACCATATCCCTCTATAAAAAGGAAGCTTGTTCAGCAATAGTAACGAGCAAAGAGAAGGGAAATTAATGAGTTGTCACTCTCTTCACCTACCATAGCCCAAGTTTCTCTCTTGCTGCTCTCTTTCTGGTTTCTCCATTCTGCCAGAGTGTAAAGAGACTTTCCATCCCAAACCCTACCATTCAACTGTATACATTTATTTGGGGAGCAGAGTGTAACTTTAACTTTATGCTAGCCACTGCCAGGGCCAAGGCTCGCTCATTTGATGCTTCACTACTCTTTGAGTGTGAGGTGAAGATCCATATACTTAGATCCTGAACTACTTCAATCCTTAAAGTGTGAGGTGGAGGTTGAATCCTTGGGAAAGGATTGGTTATATTACTGCCTTGGTTTACCTCACTTTACCCTTAGGCTACTTCACTTCTCCCCTTGAGCTACCCTCTCGAGCATCCAGTAAACAAAATTCACATTCCACCAAATCCCATGTAATCTCCTTGCTTCCTCACGAGTGTTACTTCCCTCTCTCTTTCAAACCTATTGTGTCATCCTCTCTATATAAAATAACGTCTTGCGAGTTCCGGTTCGCAAACACCAATCAACCTAATAATTAATGTGCATCTCATGCAGCTTTGCTCTCACAGGGAAGGAACTCACCCATTGGATATATATATATATATAGAAAAATGTTCTAGTCAGGGATATCTGACTTTAACTAAAGTCAGCGAAGAACACAAGCCCTTGGATTGGAATCTTGAGATGAATCATCCATTAAGTGAATGGGAATCCAAGGGCTTGTGTTCTTAGCTGACTTTAACTAAAGTCGGGTACCCCTGACTAGAACACTTCTCTCTCTCTCTCTCTCTCTCTCTCTCTCTCTCTCTCTATATATATATATATATATATATATATATGGGACAGGTTCTCCTTACACCCTATTTTGACACCTATGTTTACACCTCATTTTCAAATACCATTGTAAATCGAAAATTTTGAGAAACCGACCGTTAGATTAGATACTTATCTTATGTTTGTCATGTATGAAAAAATCGGAGTGATCCAACGGTTAGTTTTTGAAAAATATCATTTTGAAGAACTATTATTTTTTTTATTAATTAAAAACATAACAATTTTTTATAGTGACATTTCTTAAAATATAACCGTTGGATCACTATGATTTTTGATATACATGATATGCATAAGAAAGGTATTGAATCCAACGGTCGGTTCGTCAAAATATCTATCATAGATGGTGTTTTGAAAACGAGGTGTAAACATAGGTGTCAAAATAGGGTGTAAGCGGAACTTGACCCTATATATATATGTATATATATATATATATATTGGATCATAATGGGAGCAATACTAAATCATTAGATTTTTTTTAGTGCCATTAAGGCCTTCTTAGCAATATACAGGGGAACTCCCCATTCTTTGCAAAGTGGAGGAGAAAAATATAGGTGGAGCCGAACATTATGGTTTTATATAGTTCATTTCCCTTGCATATACGTAGGCATAATAGTATTTGGAACCTTGTACTTCCATTCCCCTCCCATTTTTTCTCTCTAGAAACTCAAAAGTATCCCTTACAGAGAATAAATACTTAAGCCTTATTTTTTCTATATTTCCTCATCCATATAGTAATATAACTTCCATAGACATCAATAGAATGATGACATCAACAGAATGATCTTAAATTCCTTAGAGATTGAAACAATGACATACATCGCCCGAGAGATATAGTTCCAAATTAACCAAAGTGATCATTCTAAGATTTTGGCATCATCAACTAGGCACCCAAAGGTGAGGGAATGTGCTACCATTGTCCCCTCTTTCCACCTTATTTTGCTTGGTATTGCATATTAACTACATTTTCTAACACTTACAATAAAATCGAACTTCTTACACTACAATGTAATATCAAGGAAGACAATATACCTTCATATTATAAAGATCAAAGAATCTTTCAAGAGGTAATATCCCCTTAGCATGCATGTTGGTGTAACCCCTACACAATGTTCCACACTTAGCCATTTTTCATCTTCTTTTGATTTCTTCTTTTACTCTTTCATTTTCACAAGAAATGTAGTTTCTTACAATACAATGTGGAATCGGCAACAACGCACCTTCATATTGTTAAGATCAAAGAACCTTTCAAGAGGTAATATCCCCTTAGCATGCATATTGAAGGTGTAATATCCCCCGAGCAATGTTCTACGCTTTAGTTTTTCTTGAGCAACTTATCTGCTAAAGTGACATGTAAATCGTCCATCACAATATCTGCAATGAGTGGTGACACATGTCAAATCTTGAGCTATGGCATGACACGTGTTTACATGAGGTGTATTTTAGGCCATGTGGCAAGGTGTATGCTTGTCACCCATCCTCTTGTGGCAATGTGCTTATTAGCTAACTCTGAGAATTCTAGGGAATGCCATGACTGGCTTATGGCCACATGGCGAAGCACTTGACGTGCCTATCACCCAAACCTGGTTAGTATGTCAACAAGTCAATTCTAAGAATTATGGGAATGCCGTGACATCCTTAAAGTTTATCAACAAATATAATACCCAAGTCTTCAAAAATTAAAGCAAATGTCATAAAGCAAAATCAGTGAGCAAATAAACATCCATCTTCAATAGAAACTTAAAAGAACATACCATTTTCAAACCACATGCAATCTTTATCAAATGAATATAACATCTAAAGATTGCTATCATAAAATTTTCTCAGCTTCCAAGAGTTAATAATAATATTACTTACAAGATTTGATTGTATGGATGCATAGGAATCTAAAAGAGCAACTTCTTCATCAGAACGTTTAAGTGAAGTATCAGCTTGCAATATATCCTAAACAACAAGATGCATGTTAGTTTAAATATTATAACTATCATTCATAGTTCATCAAGAAATCAAACCATACAATCAAAAATTACGAAGTCATCCTAGGCAACTCAAAATTTTATTTAAAAAAACAAAAGGGCAAGATGTCCTACCTTACAAAGATGAAGAAAAAATGAAAATAAAACCAAAACAGAGACAACTACAAAAATAAAGCAAACCCACTAATCACACACCAAAGCTCAATTTCACATAATAACAAACAAAGGAATATCCCTAAATTCCTTAGACAACCAAGCCAAAAATGAACCCAAAAGGCATACAATCACATTTATCTTCGAAAATACGAGCATTCCTCTCTAACCAAATAACCCAAATAATAGCTAAAACCACCCATCTCCTAACACAATAGCTCTTTTAGAAATCCCAAGAACCTGAAACTCCATTTCCAACTGATGTAGGACAGTAGGGAAAAGAACAAAGAAACTATAAAATTAAAACTAACTCCACTTCTCAATAGATTTCAATAATTCAAGTTCAAGTTTCACAGTAATGCGGGATACCATATATATAGGGAGATAACAAAATACAAACTCGAAAGAAAATCTAAAGTTGGTTGATTGTCATCGGTGAATTCTGGCAATAGATTTGGAAGTAGGATTTGCCGACTCAAGCCATAAATGTTACTCGCGACTTTCGTCTCTTATAAACACGCATGCTAGATTTGCGTGGTGATGTCTAATTTGTGTGGTCCCCACCAATTCTCCCCGGCTGAGAAAAACTTGACTGAGTGTCGATTATGATACTATTCGAGGATATCTGGAGCTAGACGGCACAACTCCTCATCTATGACCCAAGTAGCATCGGAGAGAGGGCGATCCTCCCACTTGACAAGATACCGCTGAAACCCACCATTAGAAGAACCAATAATCTCATCATCAGTCACATCCTCAATATAATCTCTCTCTTGTGATATACGAGGAGGCACTGGTACGGAAAATGCAGTAACTCCTACAGGAACACCAGCATGCACCAGGGGAGGCTCAAATGTGCCTCGATAAGGAAACAAATCCTCCACATTGAAAACATGACTAATGCTCATATTAGATGGTAAGTCAAGTAAATATGCACTAGGTCCAAGCCTATGAATAATGCGATGGGATCTAATGGTTCTAGCATGCAATTTCTTAAAGGAATTTTTAGGGTAACGCTCAGGACGAACACATAATGACATAGTTACCCTCATTAAATTCTTGATTCCTACCAAGAACATTAGCAATAAGTTTATAATTTTCATTACTTAATGTAATCTTTCTCCTAATATCAGCATGTAGCTCACGGATGTGCTGGGCAAAAGACTCAGCAATCTCAGAAGGACGATAGTCAACTGGTAAAGGGATAAGATTAATAGGCTGGTGAGGAGTATATCCATGAACTAACTCAAACGGGCTTTTTCCTGTGGTCCTGTTGACTAAATTATTATAGGCAAATTCTGCAGTAGGCCGTAGTAAGTCCCAATTACCCAACTTGTCACCTACTAGGCATCTAAGCAAATCACCCAAATTGCGATTAACAACCCCAGTCTGCTTATCAGTGTGAGGATGAAACGCTGAAGAAAACTTCAGATTAGTCCCAAAGAGTTTCCAAAGTGTCTTCCAAAAGTAAAAGACAAATTTGACATCCCTATCAGACACAATAGATGAAGGCAATCCATGAAGTCTCACAATTTCTCTAAAGAAAAATTTAGCCACATGAGAAGCATCAACAGTCTTACTACAAGGGATGAAGTGAGCCATTTTTGAAAACCTATCCACAGCTACAATAATGGGATCATGACCCCTCGCTGTCCTAGGTAACCCAAGGACAAAATCCATGCTAAGGTCTCTCCATGGTATGTGTGGAATGGGTAAAGGGGTGTACAGACTAGTGTTCTTTTTCTTAGCTTTAGCAAACTGACAAGTGCGACATGATGACACAATTCGGGCAACATCCAGTCTCAAAGATGGCCAATAAAATCTATCTTCCACCAAAGCAATGGTTTTATCTCTGCCAAAATGGCCTACTAAACCACCCGCGTGTAATTCCTAGACTTGGAAATCTCTAAGTGATGTACGAGAAATACACAACCTCGTCCCTTTAAATAAGTAACCATCCTTAATTATTAAATCCACACACTCTCAACGATTACCCTCAAGAACTTCTTGAAAAATGATCCCAAAATCAGAACAAGTACAATACTCATCCTTTATCCTCTCAAGTCCTACCACCTGGACACTCATCAATTGTATGGCTGCACTAATACGACTAAGAGCATCAGCAGGCTTGTTCTCAACACCAGCACGGTGCTTAAGAACAAAAGTGTACTCTTGTAGGAACTCTACCCACCTAACATGACAGGCACTAAGCTTCTTCTAAGAGTGAAGATATCTAAGTGCTTGATGATCGGAATACAAAACAAACTATTGGGGTAGAAGATAATACGTCCAATGGCGTAGAGCCTGTACAACAGCATAAAACTCCTTATCATAGGTGGAATACCTCTATTTAGCTTCATTGAGTTTCTCGCTAAAGTACGCAACTAGATAGCCCTCCTGACTTAAAACACCACCAATCCCTACTCCAAATGCATCATAGGCAACCTCAAACACTTTAGAAAAACCTACGTGCCTCAAGACCGGTGCCTCAGTCATTTTCTACTTAATCTCAATAAAGGCCCTAAACGCAACTCTAGTCCATTTGAACTCTCCCTTTTTAAGGCTGTAAGTGATGGGAGCCATAATGGTACTAAAACCCTTAATGAATCTCCTATAGAAAGTGGCTAGCCCATGGAAGCTACGAACCTCAGAGATTGATTTAGGCTCAGGCCACTCTCTAATGGCTTTGACCTTGGTCAGTGCATGGCAGCAATGCCATGCACTGACAGAATGAAACCTAGGAAAAGCACATTAGTCTGCATGAAAGAACATTTCTTGAGGTTTACATATAACTTAGCATCCCTAAGAGTGACAAAAACCTTACGAAGATGAACTTAAGTGCTCCTTATTGAAACCACTATAAATCAGAATATCATAAAAATATATGACTAGAAACTTCCCTATAAAATAACGCAAAAGTTCAGTCATAAGTCATAACCCTCATAAATGTACTAGGAGCATTAGACGGACCAACAGGCATGACTAACCATTCATACAATCCATCATGGATCTTAAAGGTGGTCTTCCACTCATCACTTGGTCTAACTAGCCATCTGATCTAACAAGTTGTTAAGTCTCAGGATAGGTTTCAAGTTGTTAAGTCTCAGGATAGGAAACCTATATTTAACTGTGATCCTGTTGATGGCTCTACTGTCTACACACATCCTCCAAGAACCATCCTTTTTGGGAGTCAAAAGGACTGGAACTGCACAAGGACTAAAACTGGGCTGTATGTGACATTTTGCTAAAAGTCCACCTACATGTCTATTCATCCCAGCTCGTTCCTTAAGATTTAACCAGTAGTGGGTTAAATTGGATAGCTGTGACCCTGGCACTAAGTCGATGGCATGTTGAATGTCTCGCATAAGAGGCAATTCATTAGGCAACTCATTTGGGATCACATCCTCAAACTCATGCAACAACTGGTTGACCTCTGGTGGTGGTTCAACATGTGATTCAGTGGGAATTTAAATATCGCTCTTACCCACTAAGGCTAAGACCATGTCCGCTTTCCTACTTTCAAGCTCAAACTCCCTATGAGTCAACAATTGAGGCTTGTGTTTACTAGGTGTTTGAGGTGATGGTTGGCTCTTGTGTTTGCCATCCTCAATTATGGGTTTTGCATGTCTCAACATGATTCTTTTTCTATTATGTTGAAAAACATAAGTATTCTCCCTACCAAAATTCTTGGCATCTACATCATAGAGCCAAGGGCGTCCTAGTAATACATGAGCTACCTCCATAGGAAAACATCACATAAAACCTTGGCTGAATAGTCACCCATCTAGATGGGCACTAGGCAACACTCATTCACAGGCAATGAAGTCTTATCTACCCATGCGACCCTATATGGTTGGGGATGTGGTTATGGCTTAAGCTTCAACTTAGCAATAGCTAGTTGGATACCACATTCATTGAACTTCCACTATCAATAATAAGCTTACATACTTTATCTCCACACTTGATAAAAGTGTGAAAGATACTAGTATGCTTCCAAGCCTCGAAATCTGCAGGATTGGCAATAATGCATCTAATTATGTTTGACATTATTTTGTGTCCTCGCACTCTTGCCCAAATTCCTCTCCTAAATCATAAGGTTCTAGTGGGTCCACTACCTGACCAGCACCTACCTCACCCTGTGAACTTTCCTCCTCAACACCTATTGCCAAGTTGCGATGTGGGCAATGAACAGCTGTGTGTCCTATACCAGGACAATTGGAACACTCTATGGAAGAACTACCTCGACGATAGTTAGAAAAGACATTCCTAGACATGCCAGGATTGTGTTGAGCACTTGAGCATTCTGACTAAAAGAGTAGTTTCCCCTAGATGTTGCGGGCGCAGTTTGATTGGGGTTATAACTAACCTTGGTTTGGGACTGATGTTGAGATTGAGATGGAGTCACACCTCTCGACCTATCAAAAGATGTGGGTCTAGACTGATAGGACTCCCCAACTTGAGAATTCACCCTCCTTGGGATAGGAAACTTATATTTCTCTATTTCTAAAGCCCTTTGATAAGCTTCCTCTAAGGACCATGGGGAATTCACCAAAATTTCTCTCTTGATTTCAGGTTTCAAGCCATTAATGAATCGAGTAAATTGGATCCAAGGTTCCTCAACTATCTCACATTTCTGCAGGAGTTCCTCAAATTGAGCACTATAAATACTTACTGGTTAAGTGCTTAAGGTTAATCCATTGATCAAGTATATGCTGCTTATACGATAGGGGTACATACTTCTCTTTCAATTTGAGTTTCATCTCATCCCAAAAAGTGATGGGGTGTTGTCTTAGACGCTCTAGGTTCTTTTCAACCCCCTGCCAATACCGCTTGGCAGATCCCAACAGTCTCATTTTAGCAAAATGGACTCTCTGACCCTCAAGCATGTCATACCAATCAAAATAGGTATCCATTTCATTTAAACTATCCATGAAAACATTGGGGTCCAACTGCCCATCATAACTTGGGGCATCAACCTTGACTCTCCTAGTTATGTCATCATAATCATCATTGACTTGTCTAGGTTGGCAGTGCCTAACCTGTGATCCTGGGATTCTTCGCTCTAAGTGCTCCTGTGGTGGTACAATCATAGGTGGCGAACTAGAATTGGGAGTTGAAGAGCCTATGGAAATACTTGTGTGACTAGTGAAGTGAGCCCTCTCATTGTGACGGAACACATTGGAGTCTACTTGATTTTCATCAGCATGATGTTTGCTTCAATGTTTCTCAAATAATTGGATGACTCGTTCAGTAATTAAGCTCTACCTCATAACGAACTTGTCCATGTAATTCAGTCATAAGTCTATGGAAGTCAACACGAAGTTGGTCCAATTTGTTGGGGATACTATTCTGTAAGGTATCAAGTCTTCGCTCCAGAAAAGCTTGTTGGTCAAATAAGTCACGAATAGTCATTGTGGTTGGGTAGCACAGAGAAGGCTTGTGCTGACACTAGTTGTGAAATATGCAATGAAGTAATTAAATTAATAGTTACTACAACTGACACATAAAAAATAGAAATTAATGAAAGTGCCTAAATGCTAGTGTGTGCAGCAAAGTAATGTGTGGTATGGCTGTAATATTAAGAGAAAAAGGTAAGAAAACTTTTCTTTTCTTTTTTTCAAAATATGCTAGGAAGTATGACCTAATTTCCAAATTTACTAGCGAACCAAGAAATATTGAGACTAGTCTAATTTCATGTTGGAAGAGTTGTACCTTGGATTTTGAACCTAGCATTGATGCCATGAAACTCCCACGGGTAGTGTGACAATGCACTGCTGGAAAGTGGAAGTAACTTTCAATTTTATTTTTTTTTATTTTTTTTTGTTGGAGGGGCAGAAACATAATTATGAAAATTTATGTGGTGAAGTCTGTAATTAACAGAAATTGACGGGTGTGAAATTAAATATGGAAACTTAAGGGTTGAAAATGTAATTGAAGACACAGGTGGGTTGCTAGAAGGATTATGGGATTTAGTAGGGCTGTAGGGGTGAATCTCCAAATATAAAAAGTTGAGAATTAAATGCTATGGATAAAGACTGACACTTCACATGGTTATTTTGACCTCCCTCTTTTCCCCACTCTTTCTTTTTCTTTCCCTTTTTTCCCTTCCTTCTCTCTTTTCTTTCTCCTAACACAATCACAAGCCCCTTTCTTTTTCTCTCCTCTCTTATTTTAATGCTCTGTCCTTACATGTTCTTTCCTTCCCACTACACTAGTCCTTCCTCTTCTCTTTTTTCTATTTTGTCTCCCTCGGACTCTTTTCTTTCTTTGCTCTCTCTTAAGATCTATACTAGTAGTACCGGAAGAAAAGCACAACTCTGCACAATTCTGCACTGCTATTTTGTGGACTGCAGTAATACTGGAAATTGGCTTAAATCTACAGATTATAGAGGGAAGAGGCTGTTGTTTTGCTTCTGTAGAAACTACCACTTTTTTTCTTTTTTTTATCAAACTTCAACTCAGCAGCAAGTGGATGTATTGGCAGCAAATAGATGTATTAGCAGGACAAAGAAGGCAAGTATGGTAGTGTTGTTGGCAGAACAAAGGAGACCAGTATGGTGGTAATGGACAGAAATGGTTGTAGATCGGGGTTGGGCTCTAATACCAATTGATGCAAGACAATAGGGAAAAGAACAAAAAAACTATAAGATTAAAACTAACTCCACTTCTCAATAGATTTCAATAATTCAAGTTCAAGTTTCATAGTAATACAGGATATATATATAGGTAGATAACAAAATACCAAGTCAAAAGAAAATCTGAAATTGGTTGATTGTCGTCGCCGAATTCCGGCGATAGATTTGGAAGTAGGATTAGCCGACTTAAGCCATAAATGTTGCTTGTGACTTTCGTCGCTTATAGACACACATGCAAGATTTGCATGTTGATGTCTGCTTGTGTGGTCCCCACCACCAACATTTCAGAAGAAGAAACTACAGCAACCCAATACATATTTGTAAGCCGAAACAACCTCTAGCATAAAGCTATAGTTATAGGGCACATAAATGATCCAAGCTCTCACCATCACTCCTACACATCACAAACCACATAGGGAAAAGAGTTAAACCAGGATTCCTTTTTTAAAGGAACTCGTTGGTATAAATCTTTCGATGAGCTATAGCCCAAGCAAACACCTGAATTTTTAGAGGCACTTTATCTTTCCAAATCATCTTATAAGGACCAAATAGAGATAACAAAGGACCATTGCAAAGAATATAATAAAATAAATAAATAAAGATTTGCAAGAGAAAAGCCTAGAAGAATGAATAGAGCCCTTCCTCCTCTTAGACCAAAGGTCTCAAAACCACCTCCTCAAGAATAGATAATAAAGAGGACAATACCTCAAGCTCCCAATCATTGAGATTTCGATGAAAATTAAAATCCCAACTAATAAGTGATGAGAAGGAAACCACAAAATTGACAATAGGAGCATTATGAACCAAGGACAAAGCATACAATCGAGGAAACAAAAATACAAAAGCACTCTCCCCACTCCGAACATCCTCCCAAGTAAGTGTGGACTTCTCATGGAGTGGGTCTCTGGAAGATATTATGAGGAGTCATCCTGATTTCAAAAGCAGGTTTCTTTTCAAGGTGGGGGATGGGAGGAGGGTTAGGTTCTAGATAGACCCTTAGTGTGGGGAGGTTTCCATAAAAGATATGTTCCTTGACTTATTTGCTATTGCTTTAGATGAGATAGCATGGGCTTGTGATTATGTGGTCTGGTCAGGGAATTCCATGGCTTGGGTTCCAATTTTTAGAAAGAATTTTCAAGATTGGGAGTTGGAACAGCTTTCTTTCTTCTTTGATAAACCTTTTAGTGCTACTGTGTACAATAATAGAGAGGATTCGTTATTGTGGATATATAATTGTAAAGGAACATTTTTTGTTAAGTCATATGCTACTTCCTTATCTTCCAGTGCTAGGGAAATAATACAGGCATCTTTTCTAGCTATGGGTCTTTGGAAGACCTGTGCTCCATTGAAAGTCCCCCTTTTTGTATGCATAGCAATAAAGGATAAGCGCCTTACTGTTGACAATTTGGTGAGCAGAGGAATAAGCTTGCCTGACAGATGTATTCTTTGAAAAAGAGAGGAGGAGATGACAAACCATCTCTTTATCCATGGCCCTTTTGTTCAAGAGCTGTGGTCTTTCATTTCTTCGCTTCCAGGGTCAATTGGGTTCTTCCAAAGGACATCGTTGATCTTTTATAAATGTTGTGGTTTAGTGGAGGTGGGAGAAAGAAAAAGTGATTTGGAGAATATTGTCACTTTGTGTTTCGTGGGTTGTGTGGAAGGAGTATAATAGAAAAACTTTTTATGATACAATTTTGGATATATGAAAGATAAAGAATTTACAAGAAGTTGTTTTATTGGTTCTAAGTAGGCATATAGGATAACTTTCTCAGAGTTTTTAGAATTTTGTTTTCTAGGATGATTTTTGTTTTCTTTTAGTATACTCCCTGTATTCAGTTATGCTTTTTGATTGGTACACAATCATATTGTTTTTTTTCCATGCTTAATGCTTTCTTTAATAGCATTTAACTATGTAATAAAGTTAGTTTAGTAGTAATTTAGTTCTCATGTATTTTCATTCTTTTTGCAGTTTACTCCTAAAATTCGCTACTTTTGAAAGACCCGGGAAATCGAGGCGGAGTCTAGCTGATCAAAAGCTTATGTGGATTGGAAATGGAGCATCAAGAAGGCATCTCTAAGAGAGGATTGGGCCAAGCTTGGCAGATAGGGAATTTTTGGTCAGAAGGGTTTTGGCTATCGATAGAACTTCTATCGATAGAGCCTCCCACTGATAGCCAGTTTCCCCATCGATAGAGAAATGGAGTCTGGACCTCGAGACCTTGGGAAATTATCATGCACTATAGATAGACAGTCAGCGCTATCGATAGAAGTTCTATCGATAGACTTGGGTCTATCGATAGAGAAGTTGGAATTGGCCAGAATCTGCTAGGTTTTGGGGGGAATTTTGATGTATTTGAGGCGGCATTTGTGTCTTTTCGATTGTATGCTTGTAAATAGTTAAGATTGCGGCTTTAGGGACATCCATACATCTACTTCTCTCTCTAACATTTTGTTCTTTCTCTCTCTTAGGGTTTAGTTAGTTCAACTTAGTTTATGTAATTTTTCATGCTAGTTTTAATATATGTGATGTATTTTGGTTTAATCTAGCCTTGTAGTTTGTTAAACTCTTGTTTCATCCTACATTTAAAGCAAAAGTAGTTAGTTTTCATTCATAAATTCCTAATCTACTTTCTCTCTCTTCTTGATGATAATTTCTCTTGCATTTATGGCTAGCTAAGTACCCAAGGGTGGGTTCTATGGTGGATTTCCACTTCAAACCCTAGGTAAATGGTTTTCTCATCATATCTATGCTTTCAAAGGTTATAGAATGAAGCGAAATGTTTAGAACCCATGTGGTTTTGTATTCATAACCATTATATGACTAGTTTCACTTGTTGTATTTGGTTTTTGAGCTTCTATGCACTCCACGTGTTTATTAAAATTACCATGAGAATATTTAGCCTCATTCTACTATGTATTGGACCTTATTTGATTTTTCATTGCTAACTACTGAACAAAACCATTCATCTATGGAATTTTGTTTGTGAAAAAGTATGAGAAACTATCAACCAAAGGTTTGGATGGAATGAACCCATAGAACTCATCCTCTTTAATTTTACATAATTTTATTTTGAATATTGGTCATAATCCTAGTATAAACAACCAACAATTTCAACCCCCCCCCCCCCCCACCCCAATGATTTTACACATGTTTTCATATTTATAAGGTAACATTGTATAAGGTCTCTTGATTTGAACACCTTCCAGTCCTTGTGGAAATGACCATGGACCTCCCCATGTACTATGCTTGCAACTACACCATCCTACGCTTGGGATAGAGTATTACATCAAAAAATAGCAAGCATCAATGGTGCTGCTGCCACTTTTGGCCTTTTGGCATTATTTTTTAACAAAAATTTACTAATTAAAAAAAAAAAATCCTATCCCCACTCCAAACATCGCAAAATAATAGCAGGGAAAAAGGAATAATAGTAATCCTTGAGCATGTTGTTTTTTATTTTTTTATTTTTTTATTTTTTTATTTACTTTTTTTTACTTTTTTTTTTTTTTGCCTTTTATTTGTTTTTGTTGGATCTTCTTTTAAGTAGGATTCCATGTCCTCTTTGGTTTTTTAATAAAATTTTTTTTTATAAAAAAAAAAAAAAAAAAAGGAAAGATACACCCAGAAAAGACCTTTCCAAAGGCACTGAGTAGGGACCCTTCCCTCCAAATTAACATCCCAATCATTTTCCTATAACCCATATTTACTTTTTTGGACTTTGGCGGGAGAAATCTCCATATCCACTTTGCAATTAGATCTGTATACCTTTCAACAGCGTAACCCATAACTAGACCCCTTTCCTCTTAGAACGAGAGACAATGTGCTACTCCTATCTAGAAAAAATCCCTCATCAATTTTTCTAATCTCATTGCCACCCATCAAGGCATTTGAAACAAAGAAATAAAATAAATGGACAAGTTAGACAACATAAACTACACTAAAGTTAATATCATCAAAACTAACCAATGGATCTAATCCACCAACTATCTACAAGAGGAGAATAGAAACTCCCATATATAACATTTTGCCTATGGATCCAAAACTTAAGTGTTTATCAAGGTGGAGAAACATAAGATATTACCTCCTCAATATTATGCAGAAAGTGGTTTCTTCCAACATATTGTACAACTGCTCTGCAATGGGGACACAGAACACTGGAATGTTTCATTTGAGACCTTCTCAACCACTCTGAGAAGCATCCATTGCTGGATATAACAAAGGGGGCATTAATTAAATACCAAGTAATTTCAAATGAAAATGATGTTATTGGGGAAAAAAAGTGTTAAGTTACAGACCAGAAATTGTGGAGGCATGGAGCAACAGTTACCACATCATGCCATACATTTAAGCAAATGCTGCATTTTGCATGCTCAACATCGATACATATCTAGAAAAACCAAACAAAGAGAGATTGTAATCATTTTCATACTTACAGATAGCCATAGCACACAATCCAAAGATAATGTTTATAGGTGTCAGATATGATTGATGATTATTCACCTTTAACTGTTTCTTGCAGGATTCCTGGGCAGGCATTACCTTAAATCTGTAGCTCAAATACCCTAGAGACATCCAAGAGAAAATAAAATGATAGACAAGAAGTATTCCATCCAGGATGTGCTAGTTAATCTGAACTAAGACCCAATAAAGTACATTTCAGTAGTAGCATACTTCAACAGTAAATTTCAAATATCTGAGAATACATTATCCTCCTTGTAAACATATTTTCACGAGCCTATTCACTTGTCTACTGTATTTAAGTCACTTAATTTAATTTATGGACAAATAATTTTTTTCCCAAAACTACCCCAAGTACAATGGCTCTACCATAATTGAAAATTGATAATACATTAATAAGCAATCCTAACCTATAAACTCATGGCAATACTAGGAATTTAGAATTTTAGCTATAACATCAAATTAGAAAACATTTTTAATTCTAATTGACACTTCAAGGCAATACTGAAAAAAAATGAGAAAATAAATCACTACCAGCAAAATATTGAGTGAGCAAGAAGACGTTAAAGTTTCCTTAGAAATTCATGCCATGCAAAGGTTGAATAAAACCAGTAACTACTAATTTCTATTTGTTGTCATAAAGATACATAACAGTGAACATTCCCGACATAAATTCAAGGGATGACCAAGAATATCCCTACAATATTTTAGGAGTAAAATGAGACAAACGGTCGTTGCTGGCAAAGATTGAGTCTCACCTGTCAAGTCAACTCAACAAGGCCAGAAATCCAGACTTCAGCACTATCTAGGGTCATATCCTCTATTATTTGCTACCATCTCTTTTCTCACTGCCTGAACCCACTTTCTTTTTTGCTTCATTCTTATTTATGTTTGTTTTGGCATTGAAGGGACATATGGCTATATTTCTCATTCCAAGGTTGAACAAGACAAAACTCATTTATATTTTGATATAAAACAATGAATTTGATGGAAGAAAATAGGGAAGCGAAGACTAGCTATAGTGAAATTCACCTACAAGTATGCATGCTTAAAAAGAATAACCTTACAGCCATATCGGCAAAACATCTTTGCCAAATATTATTCTTGAAAATTACACCAATCTAATTTTCCCCTAAAAGATAAAATATAGTCATGATCCCCCTGTGACCCAGCCCTAGCAGTACTTGAAAAATAATTAATATGTAATATCAAACAACAAGCTACAGCATAATATTTTAACAAAAACAAAAGTACAAAGGGCAAACACTCAAACATGTCCTATTATATCAAAAAAAAAAAAACATATATGTCCTAAACTTAGGCTATTACAATTTTGAGCTAAAACCATAAAAGATCATACTTAACATCAGTTATTATGAAAACTGACCTTCTCTATCAGGACCTGGAATAATTTCACTTCCACAATTGATAACAACATCATCTTCATTTTGGACGTCAGCCTCATCAACAATTATTGTACTTGAACTGTGTCGGCAAAAAAAAAGAAAAAGAAAAAGATACTTTATGACATGGATTTATGCGTTTAAATCATATAGGAACAGTCACGTACTTACCAAAAAATTTTAATTTCTTAAAATAAGTGCAAAATAATGTGAAATTGAAGAAACACAAGCAAACTGACTGGTACCTGCTCAATGGGTCAAGAGTAACTCATGGGCCCCAATAGTCCTAACCAAGACCTGGTACCCTCAAATGAGTTGTGTGTGAGCCTTGTGCATGGTGAGGTTTGGTGATCCTAACCTTAAGACTATTACACATTCTTGGATAGAACTCAATCCCAAAAGCTAGCTCAAGAGGTGAGGGTGCCCACACATTTATATACAGCACATTACTTTCATACCTAGGCGATGTGGGACTTCACTTCACACCCTCCCTTAAGCACAGCATGCTCACTCAGCAGCACAGGCATGCAGGCCAAGGACATGCACCCTACCCGTCCCTCAGTATTTCGACTCTGATACCATGTTACACGTTCTTGGGTAGAACTCAACCCCAAAAGCTAGCTCAAGAGGTAAGGGGGCCCTCACGCTTATATACAGCACAGTACTTTCATACCTAGGCAATGTGGGACTTCGCTTCACAAGACTTGGTTACTATTCATGTTGTTAGCCTAGATCATTTTTTTCCCCAAAAATTCATCACCAATCCCATTAAGTTTGGGCCAAAACCTTGGGGACTTAATCCTTATCAAATGTCGAACATCAGTGTTTTCATTTGAATATATAAGGCCAAAATTTAGCTAGAAAGTTGGTTGAAATCCTGTTGAAATCCCAGTTCAATTTTCTTCTAATTCACTTCATATTTCTAATGGTTCAACCAAATAAACTTGGGGTAATTGTTCCAAACAAACCCCAATAAATGATTCAAGGCATAGAGCAGATGTTTGGTTAAAATTTGGCCAAAAGCTCGTCAAAACTATATTAACTGTGGTTTCAAGCTTTACTTCTTATACAATGAACAAATTGCATGACTTCATGCAATAAAGCACTTTTAAATTGTTCTAAATCATTAAAAACTTCCATTAATATAAATTTATTTAATTTTTATAAGTTAATTTGCTATGAAATTCAAACTCATATTTGGATTTCAAAGATTTTGTAGAATACTAAGGCTTCCAAATTCTTCATGCACAAACAAATTTTGGGACAAATTTATATATTAAAAAAAAACTACAATGCATGAGAATTAAACGCTTAAATTATTTATGCATAATCAACATTAAGGCATGCTCAATTTCAACCCCGAAGTTTCTTGTTCTTCAAATTATCATTTCATGCATAACTTAAAAGTTATATTCAAAACTATAGATTAGTAACAACTCTCATGAAATCTAGAAAAGGACATTAATAATTCTTCTTATCAAGTGTTTTTACTCATTCAAAAGAGAGCAAAGGCTTGAAAGCCCCTATATATGCGAGGTAAATTGAAACCACAAGGACACAAAGAAAAAGATAGAAAATGGGAAAAACAAATTACAATTCATGAGCCTCAACAAAAGTGAGAAAAGATCTCCTGTCACCAAAAAACTGACGGGTTTTTCTACTAAAAAAATTTTCTAATAACTTTTCACATAAGAATGTCCACCGAAGTTCAGCCCCTTCAAAAGTTCTACAATTCCTTTTCCTTCAAACCGTCCAAAAAATGTCGCGAAGGACCATTCTCCACACCACCAAAGAATATCTATTATGGCTTTTACACCACCAACCACCCTCCACCAAATGAAAAACCGAGTCCAGCATCACCCAACAAGCACTAAAAATGTTGAAACAAAGAATCAACAAATCCAACGCCAATCCAACAATGTATAAGAAGGTGATTAACCGATTCTGCTGCTTTCACTTCACCTCGAAGTACCCGCACCCGATCCTTGGACAAGGATAAGGATACTCTTTCCAGATACTTCAAAATAGTGGAAAATCTTCGGAAAATAGACGAATCCGACACTTGGACACGTACCCGCACCCGACACTTGTTCCCAAGTCTGTGTAACATAGCCCATTATACACCAATTTGGCAAAGCAAAGCTCCTCCTAATAAGATGGTCCAATCAAGAACTTATCCCACATAGCTGTCCAAGTGAAAAGGGCTACTTTTGACGAGACAGACAACACTCGCAGTTTAAAAACTGGGAAGATAATGATGCAAAAACCCTAGCCCTCTTTGAACCACCTCTCTCTCTCTCTCTCTCTCTCTCTCTCTCTCTCTCGCAATGGCATTTAGAGTTTTCTAACCCCAACTTAGGCTTTTATAATATTAGGGTTTTTAATCCCAATCCTAGTTGTCCTCAAACTACTACCTCTAATTCAATTAGACTAGGTCGTACAGGCATGTAACATAATAATTTGTGAGCACCAATTAAAAGTTAATATTTATTACATACCACAAAAATCAATGCATCTCAATTAAAATAACATTGATAAGCAACCAAGTGATCCTAAATTTCTAGGGTCGCTAGAAATGTACCTCTTATTTCGCATTGTGGCAGAACGTAAATCAGAATTCCTTGTTATTCTGCACCATTCATGCTTGTCAAAAGAAGATGATGTGATCTCTGAACATATTACAATCTCATTCAGCCTAATCTCAACATCTGAATATCTCGAGTCTGATGGTACTGCAATGAGGGGGGCAAAAAAAAAAAAAACAAGAATCAAAATCCAACATCCTGCCTATATAATGAACATCACAAAATGATTTCAAACTCCATAGATATCTTCTAACAATGTGGGTAAATTTATTTTCCTATTTTCATTTCCCTTCAAAATAAGCAAAGCCAGTATTCATTTTATTTCATCTGGAAATAACAATTTGTCAACTAGCTTTGTCCTTTCTCAACCCCCTGAATCATCTTGGAAATCTAGAATATTAGTGCTTTACCAGATGCCAACAATAAGTGGAAAGTTAAAATGATGTTTAGCGACAGCAATTAAGCTGCTTAACCAGCAACTTATCCTCAACAGCTCCAACTGCACCAGGACAGTTATAAAATTCACATGACCTGCTATGGATTGGAAATTTCAAACTCAAGGAAGGTTCACAGCGATTTATAGTATGGCATCACCCCATTTATTATAGTATTATAATTATTTGAATGTATTCTTTCATTTCTTCTATATGTATTCATACTACACTGCATTTATAACTATGTCTAATATAACAACCTGCAAAACACTGTCCCTATTAGGAGGGACTCGCGACATATATAATCATATGCTCAGATCCAGGTGATGTTCAAAACCTGCCCCACTTACCGCAATTAGGTTTTTGCTCCAAGAAATCTGCTTTTCTATACACTCATTGAAAGCTTTATGGAGCAATCTTTTGCATTATAATCAATGGTTAATAATCAAGTCTGAAGTTTAAAGTTTAAAGCTTAAAGTTGACAGTACCAAGTACACAAGTTTTTTTCTTTCTTTCTGAATTATACATACTACAGTGAGAAACATAAGCAGACTGCATAATTATTTCCATGCATTCCTTGAAAGTTATAAACCAAATAACAATTTTTTGTTCATAAATATTTACCCTCCGTTTGGAAGCTGAGAAAACTTAGAAAAATAAGTGAAAATAAAATTACGAATCTTCTGTCTTCTTTCTTTTTCCGTTGCATTGATTTCCAACAAAAGGAAACTAAAAAATAATCACCAACTCAACTTAATTAAATAGTTGTGCTAAGACGTAGTTGACTGAAGGGCTTTTAGGTTTCTTGGGTTCCAAATAACGGGGAAAAAAAAAATCTCATATTCAATATTTGGTTTTTCTTTTATTTCTCACATTTTCTCGGCAACCAAACATATGGAATTGGGGGGGCGGGGGGGAATGCTTACCAAGCTTGGCCCAAAATTCGTCGGAGGGCTTTGCACCAGAACTCTCTCCGTGTTCCGCCATCGTCGATTAATTGAAAGCAAGAGAGAGGAGAGACAGGGACTGTATATGCCGTGCTGAGGGGGAAAATCCTCTGAAAGCCGACGTCTTCTCAATCACAGGACCCACCGTCTCTTGTTTTCTTTTTTTTTTTTCTATTATTTTTTTATTTTTATTTTTTTTTAGGGCAAGTTACCCAAATATGTCAGTAATATCCAATTTTTTTTGGGTTTTATACTAAATGAACCTTAATATCATAGGCCTTTACCAATAGGCCCCTCATAAAATAGCAGATAAATGATCCGGTTCTCTTTCATATAAGTGGACAAAAATGCCATGTAGATGTATGCATTAAAATTGGTGCACAAGCATCCGATTTCAATTTCCCTTTTCCAAGCCGCAAATATAGGAAACTGAAAGCTTTTTGGAAAGTTGGCTCACATAAGACGTTCCAACATTTCAGGGGAGAGTTTGTAGGGTTTCTTGAAACGGTCGGCGACCATTCCTTTTCGAACTAGACACTTCTCCGACACGAGGACCAAGTAACCGAAGCCGGCGAGGAGACCAACCATCGAGGTTTCAAAGGGAACCGATATTAGGAAAAGTTATGATCTTCTGTTATTTAGGTTTATAAAGTTATGTTTTTTTTTTTAAAGAGGTAGGAGTTTTCATGAGATTTATGTTTAGTTAGATCATGTATACATGATTGAATGTTTTTTTTGAATCACTATCTATACTTGAGCATAGAAAGATCATAACTTTCTCCGGTTTGGGTTTTGAATGAAATTTTTTTTGAAAGAGGTGGTTGAATAAATACATGGATGTTATGGGTTTATACATGTTATGGGTTTTTATGATGAGTGTCATTCGATTTGATGTGTCTACATATTTGATGAATGATGTATACATAAAAATGAGTCTGATTCATGAACCTGTTTCATGTATTTCTTAATCTACCATATCAATTGTTCTTCTCAAACAAATGAATTGCAAGTTCAAAAATATATAAAGGGTTTGAAATATTTTTATAGCGTGGGTTTGGATGATTTTTACTTGGAATGTAATCATGTATACAATATTTTTATAGATTTTATAATTTTCATGTATACATGTACTTCAAAAATTTATGCATACATGCTAAACTTCCCATAAAATTCAGCAATCCAGGCATTTGCCATAGCCCATCCAACCATTTCAGCAATTCAGCAATTACATTGAACCTTAATGTATACATGACGGTATACATGTATACATGACAGAATTTGGCTTCTTTATACCTCTCTCTTTCTTCTATTTATTCAACTCCCAATGAGTGATGACTGGCAAGTGAATATAACTCTCAAGGGTTTCTGGAATTCTGGTATAAATGAAATGCAGAGCTTCAAAGAAACAGAAAAATTTTAAGTTCTGAAACTCTTGAACTTCAGGCATGAGGTCTTATGCTTTTTAGTTTATAGAATTTTCTATTTTTTCTCTCTTACTATCTTCTCTTCTAATAACAGTGAGTACATTAAGAACCGTTTTGAGATGGGACTCTCTCTCTCTCTCTCACTTTGCAATAAAGTTACAGAAAATATGTCGTATCCTGGGCTTGAAAATGTATACGTCATGTATAAATTTACTAAATGTATACATGTATACGTCATGTATAAATGTATACATGGAAATACAATCATTGGAAATACAATCACCGAAATTTGGGACGGTGGTGGTGGGAGTGAAATCCGGAAATTTGGTGGGGAGACAGTCACCAAAAATATGGATGGTGGTGGTGGGAATGAAATCCGGCTGACATGGGGAAAATGACTCAAGCTTGATTAGGTAAATTCATAAAATCTTAAATTACAATTCAAAAATTAAAAAAAAATAAAATAAAAACCCTACCATATCCAAATAAAAATCAGAATATAATTCAAATAAAAAACATTCCTCAAAATGGAAAAAAAATAAACAAGTTGCTTAAGATAAGGATTTTACAATTCAAATTAAAGAAAAAAAAAAAAAACCTACTATATCCAAATCAAAATCAAGATATAATTCAAATAAAAAAAAATCCCTCAATATGGAAAAAATAAACAACTTGCTTAAAATAAGGATTGGGGGTATAATAAACAAATTAAACTACTGGTTGACTTTAAATTTGACCTGTAGGGGGCAATTGGTATAAAATCTTATACATTGGACTACTTGATAAATAAGTACCTATTTAGGGTCCTTTTGATCATTTTCCATTTTTTTTAATAATACCCATGTTTGCTAACACTACCCAATCCCCAATTTTGTTTGTAATACCCAATTTTACTAAGAATACCCAAAAAACACAATCACTAGACCAACTTATCCATCACATAATGTCTTATGTTGTCAAATAAAAACTGTTTTAAATAAAAAATATATGTAATATCCAAAAAAACACAGAAAAATCCAAAAATGTATATGATACCCAACCCCCAATTTTGTTAGTAATACCCAACTTTGCGAAGAATACCCAAAAAAATTTTGTCCTTACATAATTATAACTCATCATATACATTACATCATTTATTAATTTTATGAAATATGAAATGTACGTAATACCCAAAAAAAAATGTATGTGATACCCAATCCCCATTTAATACGTAATACCCAAAATTAAACATAATACCCAATATAATGTTTTATACATAATACCCAAAATTGTTAGGAATACCCAAATAAAATAAAAAATATGGATTTATTATTTCAAGGTTTGTAATCATCCCTAATAAATGTGATTTGACAATACAATAAAAAGTAGGATATTGGGTATTTTAAAAAAAAAAAAAAAAAAAAAAAAAAAAGGTATTATATACAGATTGGGTATTGGGTATTCTATGTAAATTTGGGGATTCCGTGTAAAATTGAGAATTATATACAAAATTAAAAGTCAGTCAAATTTTAACCATTTGAAGGGTATTTTGGTCCAAAAAAACTGTGATAGGTTCATCTTCGTAATTATCTTTGGATCGGGTTCATTCACATAATATTTTGAAAACTTAGGATTATTGATGTAAAATGCCATTTATTTTATCAAAATTTTTAAAATGAAAGAGATTGGGAAGGTAAGATTTTGTTGATTGATTTCCTTTTTTATGGTTTCTAATTCAAAATTTAGATAGAGCAGATAAATAATATGGCATTTTATGTCAATAATCCTAAGTTTTCGAAATATTACGTGAACGAACCCGATCTAAAAATAATTACATAAATATTTTTTTGAACCAAAATACCCTTATGTAGACAATAGTAATCATTTTTCCAAGTAAACAGTGAAAAGTAAAAAAAAAAAAAAATCCTAAAGTTTTGTTAACAATCTCCAATATTGCACTGAATCTCTAATTTAAAATATAATCTCCAATTCCTAGAAATGAACATAATCCTCAATTTAACAAAGGATCCTCAATCCCTAAATTAACACAGAATCCCCAATTTTACTAAGAACCCTTAATCTCCAACTTCAAACCTATCATTACTGGGGGGGGACATGAAATGACGGACATTAAATATTGATTTGTACAAATTTTGTGTAATATTGGAGATTATTTGAAAAATTGGGGATAGAGAATTCTGTACAAATTTTGGGATTTTGTGTAATATTGGAGATTTGAGATTCTATGTAAAATTAGGGATTGGGGATTATGTGTAAAATTAAAAGTCAAAGTCAAATTTTGACCATTTGAAGGGTATTTTGGTCCAAAAAATCAGTGATAGGTTCATATTCGTAATTATCTTTGGATCCGGTTCATTTACGTAATATTTTGAAAACTTGGGATTATTGACGTAAAATGCCTTAAATAATAATCTCATTTGAGTGGACGTTTTCTGAAAGGAGATTTATATGTTGGTCCAGCTAGCACATAATCAATGAAGGAAGATTGCGCAGTCACAAAATAACTAAAAAAAAAAAATCAAACCTTTATGCCATCCCATGACCCAAAATTTTCAAGCATCAATGAAAACACAAATGCATTTGTGATTTTTTATCTCTCACATATGTAATGAAATCTGAATGTATAAATTTCCAAAAAATCATAATATATATATATATATGTGTGTGTGTGCGCGTTTAAAGGTTTAAACGACTTACCTTTTAGGGCCAAGAAGAGCCGAAACTGATTAGAGAGTCCGGCGAGTGACACAACAATTTGATGAGAGACGCAACTCTCCGGCAATAGACACAACACTCTGGCGAGCAAAGAATATGGTTTGCTCATGTCAAGCTTCTTTTTTGTTTCTGACTTTTTAAAATAAAATAAATAGAATCCCTTTTTTCATGGAATCCCACCTCACAAGCTGCTATATTTATGGAATGTGGAGGCGGTTTTTTTGGAATGCATATGAATGTGCGCTAGTTGGCCTAAAGAGAGAATGAATGAATCCCCCGAATTCAACATGCTATCAAAACTTACTATCCATATTTTACCTAAAGAAAGAATGCTTGTGGAGTTATAGGATTGTCTTATCTTCAAATGGTAACAGAGGCAATGAGGATGCTGCATATGGAACATCTGAGAAGGTTTGTAAAAGTAGTTGTTGCAATGTTTGGTAACCGGTACTTGACATCACCAAACAGCAACGACATCCCTCGATTGTTAGCATTTGGCAAACAACATGATTTTTCTGGGATATTAGGGAGTATTGACTGCATGTTTTGGAAATTGAAGAATTGTTCAATTGTATGGCCAAAATTGTACAATATCGGTCACGTCCATAAACCAATAATTGTTTTAGAAATCGTGGCTTTGACAAATCTTTGGATTTGGGATGCTAGGATCACTAAATGATATCAATATATATATATGCTTTAGACCCGTCTCTCCTCTCTTTGGTGAACTTACTGAAGGACGTGTTCCTCCGATTGATTAACTACACTATTAATGGGCACAACTATACGAGGGCTATTACTATAGTACATGTCCGAAATGAATCTGTGAAAGCAATTCCTTGTCTACAAGGAAATAACAAACAACATTTTGCAAAAAGCAAAAGAATCGGCAAAGAATTGAAAGATGTACGAACGAGCTTTTGGGATGCTCTAAATTGTGCGTGGGCCTATACGAATTAAGAAACACTTCAAGATACTATGACAGCATGCATAATATGATTGTGAAATTGATATAAACTATGATTTTCCTGGTAAATTTCTTTTGAACTTTTGTTGGAATATTGAGTTTGCCATTTAGGATGCTCTTTCCAGAATGTGCCAACAATATTCCAATTGAAATTGTTTCCTGGTAAATCAAACCATATAACCATTATCTACATCTACAAAACTAAAAGGACTGTAAATATGTGAATTTAAAAAATATTAATACCTTGTCTTGCTTGGTCTTTCTAGTTTCAAACTTTGGTAGAATTTAGGCATAACACCCAATAAACTTGCTCACATCTTGGTTAATAAAATACCAACGATTCATAAGAGACATTAGAACACACTTATGCACAAATGATGAACTCCCATATGCTTACATACTTGTATAAGCTTGAAACTAGTAGATTTTTGTGGGATATATATATGTTTCAAAAAACTGATAATTGGATTTAAAAATTATACTTATGTATGTCATGCATGCCAAAAATCACAGTAATCCAACAGTCGGTTTCTCAAAAGTATACTGAGAAAATCGTGACATTTTTTAGCGGATATAATTTTTTCGGTTTATATTTTAAAATGTTTACATTGGATCACTATGATTTTTGGCAAGCATGACATCTATAAGAAAAATATCTAATCTAAAGAGTAGTTTTTTAAAATATGTATCTCACAATTATCTATTGGCATCATGCTTATATAAGATATATGAGCAAAAATGCCGATTAGATCGGAAATGTACACTTATCATCTCCTTTTTGGTTCACCACAAAGTAATCATACATTTGCTTCCAAAATTAATCTTTTATTCATTCATTCCCAGTGCTTTCATCAACTCTTGTGTTCAGCAGGATAGATATCTATAAGGAGAGGTTTTTTTTTATTTTTTATTTTTTGCAACAAAAAAAAAAAAAAAGAATTAAAGAAAAAAAAGAGGTAAATCTAAGTTTCCTGTCGAGTATCTGCATCAAGAAATCCTGGCCCTGTGGATGGATGTCCTTACAATTCGCATGATAATTTTTTGGAAAGGAATACAACAATGTCTTTCCAAATTTAAAAGCATTCTACAGAAGAGTTGGAAGTCTTTATAAAACATGTGAACATGGTGCCCATGAAGATTTCTTAGACAAGTGCTTGGGTCATGCCAGAAAGACATTAAACTAGATGGCTGCTGTGTTTCTTCATTAATCCCAAAAATTTTGCCAAATTTTTTTTTCCTGTCCATTGTTCTTTTTCAAAAATCTTAACCACCCATCAAAATCATTGAACATATGAACACGACAATTTATTTGTTGTTAACAAATGCAAACATGGCTTAAAATTTGTAGGTATGAGTATGCAAAGCATAGGGGGCATAGGGCTCAATCCCTGCCACAAATCACACCACCCATATTACACAAGCTTAGATCCATACCGAAAGCAAATCTGTGAATGAAATTTGGCAATTTTCAAATGACATGACATTTCCTCTAGTCATCATCATCTAACATTAATAACAAGAAACACAATTCACATTACAATATCTATAATTCTAATTATGAAATAAGAAGTCCTAAATTAAGGAAAACAAAAATAGAAAAATTCAAAATATTGGATGGAGTTACAGACAGCTTTTGAAATGGCTTCTTGAAGTCTCAACTTGAAGAGGCATGAGGTGGTGGGGGAGGTGGTGGCATCGACATCTGCAGCATAGAAGGGGGCCTCCCAGTCAGTTGCTGAGGTGGTGGTGGGAGCCGCCAAACAGGTGGTGGGCCCCCCATTCCCATTGGTGGTGGCGGAGGTCTTGAAAGAACTGGAGCTGCCTGTGGAGGTGGTGGAGGCATGCTCTGAGGAGCTGGTCTGAACTGCTGAAATGGTGGCGGAGGCATGACAGGGGGTTGCATTGTTTGACCTGGCTGCGGTGGCTGACCCTGCCAAGACGGTGGTCCAGGTAGCTGCATAGGTGGGAAGATTGCACCTTGTGGGGGTGGAGGACGGACGGGTGGAAGTGGGCCTGGAGGAACAGCACCATTTGCAAAAGGGCGGGGAGGCATTGGAGTAGCCATGGTACCATTAGCCTGAGGACCGTTGGGAAGTGTTGGAGGTCCGCTAGCAAACAGGGTGTGGGGCCTGCTCTTTTGAGCAGTTGGATTGCTTGCAGCCAAAACTCTCTCTGCATTTTATGCTAGCTAATAAGCAATTTTCTCTAAAATAATATAAATCTAAATTACTCATCCATACATTCGTACATGTGTGTGTGTGTGTGTGTGTGTGTGTGTGTTCATGCTCACATGACAAAAGGTAAAATAGATATATATACATTAATGTACATATAAAAGCAGCAGCTTGATAAACAGCAAGCCTTACCTGCTGGAGTACCATGACGCTCGCCCTTCGTGTCTTTCTTGTATGCATAGGACACTGTTATCTGACGGTTGCAAAGATATTGGCCATTCATTGCCTGCCAAAAGAAATGGGAAAAAAAATGAAAAGAATCAATACCAATATCAACTCTTATGTTCAATTAAAATGGAAGAATGGATAGAGTCGTGAGAACCACTCGATTTCTTTAAAAAGTGACAATAAACATTCAAATGATTTGAAAGTACTACTAAAATCCTGTAAAATGTATCTAACTAAATATTTCCTCAAAGAACTAGACTACAAAACTAAGTACAAGGTCCTGAGTTGACTTGGATTCAGCTTTCACCAAGTACGAGCCACATTTAGAAAGTCTAAACCTTCATTTAATCCAATGGGAGACTGAACAATTGATTTGTCTAAATTTTACTCTTGAGCCTCAGCTATTTCTCAACCAAAAATTAATAGCACTTAAAAGGATATAAAAGCTACCTCAATAGCCGCATCTGATGCCTCAAAAGAATCATAACTAACGAAACCAAAGCCACGGGAATTCCCTGTCTCAGGATCTCTCATTATCTGAAAAGAAAAGTGCCAAATAGTCCAATTGTATATAAGATTACCATTTAATCAGAGCATATAACAAGACGAGTAGAGGCTATCAATGTGATTTCGTAACTAGTTTGTGCGTCCGAATAATCAAAAGAAGTTCTGTTTATACGCCTTATTTTGATTCTGCCGATCGAATACAATCAAGTGAAATCGGATTCTGATGCAACGAAAAAAAAATTGAAATTCAAAAAAGAAATAGAATAGAATATAGAATGGAAAAGATACAAAATCAATAAAGGTGAGTAGAAAAACTTATTAGATACCATTGACTCTGGTATCTAATAAGTTCTACCTACTATTGGATTTGTAAAATAATTCTCCATACGTGATGATCATACAAATGGTTCTACCCAAAACTTGTGGGCACAAGATGCGCATGGAATATATTAGAACCATCATACAGTGGGTTTCACCCAGATCCACTGACCAAAATGAAGACACGGAAACCCTCCCAACCATCCCATCAACTGCATCTTTACACCATTCTGCTAAGCAGTTCAGAAAAGATGACACCATGCAAAGATGTTGAATTGTCCATCAAGTAGGTATAGGTTTTTCCAGAGTCAAAACACCATCAAATTCAACTTCAAGAGGGTTGGGTTCCACCATCTTGTGAGATTTTCCATATTTTGATATACCCAAGTGACTTTTAAAATCCAGAGTCAAAAGAAAAAAAAAAAAAGAAATAAAGAAAGAGAAAAAGGAAAGAAAAGGAAAAAAAGAAAAGAAAAGAGGGTTCCATGAATACCAGCCTGTTCATGAGAGTCTGTGAAACAAGTACAATGACTGAACAACTAGATTTTTGAACTGACAAAAGCAGCAGCATGCATAAGAATAACATGATGAATACAAAGCAAACAAATCAGAAGATAATAATATAATATAAGACCTAAAAATACAAAAAATTGGCCATAATCACACTCACAAGATGATAACTGAACTCCTCAATCCAACTCAACTCAACAAAGCCTATAATTCCAACTACTTTGGGTTCAGATATGTGGAAACTTTTTATGCCACTTGGCTTCGTATAGGGCCATATTTCCATTAGATCATTGCAACCATGAAAAAAATGCTCCACCAACAAATATGTCAATGTCTTTTTATAATTTTTACAAGAAATAAAATTTCATTGAAGAAAAAAAATGACAAATAAACAAAAATAGGAAGAAAATTCCATCAAGAAAAATATAAATGGAAAGGGGAATGCTGACAAATTACAGACTTCTAAGGGGGCATAAAATTTCTTTAAAGTCAATGCTCTCCCTTTTATAATGTGGTGGCTTTGAAGCTTGCAGACCTTGCAGTCCATAAAACTTTACTTTTCATCTATCTAGAAATGTCAATTGCCTCATTTAGCAATTCTAAAGTTTTTAACTCTCCTTGAACCCATTAAGAAGACTCCCACTTTCAGCCTATCATGCACTCCACTGGGGAAAGACTTTTAAGTCTACAAACCAATCCCCACCAATACAAAGTTAGTGTAGGAGTGGCCATAAGTTCTATGAATCCACAAGGAGGAGGAGGATACCAAGCAAAAATAGGATATTATGAGGGAGAAGAGAAAGCAATTTCCCTAAAATCTTCAAGGATGAGAGGCAAAGGAAAATCTCAAAAAGTAGAGGTATTTACAAGGCATAAATATTTGGCAAGGAGCTGACACATGGCATCCTAAGCTTGGTAACATGTAGCACCTAAGTTTAACTAGTCTCTCTCCTTCAATAGAAGCTTATATGGGCCTTAAGGCTTTTCTATTTTAATTCTAACTTATCAAGTATCAAGATGGTTTGGGGCTAAGGTAATTTGACACCACATGGGTCCATCCCTTACCCCTTCATTTGTATCCTAACACTTAAATAGGGCTTAGTGCTGGGTAGGCCACTAAAACAAGCCTCTCTAATCTAATGGGATAACTTGAAGATCTTGGATTAATAGCTGGAGGACTAATTGAGATTGAGCAACTCGTCCCACAATTGGGGTGGCATGACTTCTGCATTGGTCACTGTGGAGGAACAACGTCCAAAGTATCCATTCACACAAGCCCCACTCAATGAGGCCCAATTGAATGCGCTTATCCATGGGCCTCACAATTATAAAAACACGGAGGCATTATGAGTGGGAAAGGATCCCATTGGTTAGGGTAAAGTTTGATTTTATTCTTTCTTTACGCTTCTATGTTGTTAGTTTAAATTTTATTTAAGTTTTATAGAGTTAAGAGTATAGTTGCTATTTTCTTATTAGTCCTAGTTGCTACTTTCTTGGTAGTTGCTATTTTCTTATTAGTAGTTAGTTGCCAGTTTGTTATTGAAGTTATTATTAATAGTGATGCCTAGCGGACCTTGAGTGTGAGACCTAAGGATTTTAGGAGTGATTTAAAGATTATCTTCTTCTTTTTCTGCTTCTTTTCTTCTTCTCCTTTTATTTTCTGCAGTGCTAACATAGTTTTAAGTATCGGGTAA
This sequence comes from Hamamelis virginiana, assembly GCA_017140935.1. Taxonomy (NCBI): domain Eukaryota; kingdom Viridiplantae; phylum Streptophyta; class Magnoliopsida; order Saxifragales; family Hamamelidaceae; genus Hamamelis; species Hamamelis virginiana. The sequence continues at coordinate 932,873 of JAESVK010000891.1, read as the reverse complement.
CAGACCTGTAATGGTAAAGGTGTAACGGGATACAGGTGTATCAAGTGATACGTAACAGTCACGGCCAGAGCGGCTGTGAATTGTTTTTTTCACATCATGCATGCACACGAACCTCCAAAAGTGTATTGGATATGTCTTCATCCTATACTCATGTATAATAATATTTTTAAAGAGTTCCAATGAATTTAATTCAACCTAATAATTTTTTAAGTATCAGATAACGATATGTTTGTTACATACACGTCTTCATCACCATATACTTTTTTTTTTTCATTTATTTTATTTTATTTTATTTTTTTATACATTTTTGTAATTTTTTTCTCAAACTTTGTAAAAATATTTATTAACTATATTTTTAGCATTTTAGTTTAAAATTTAAAATTTTATTCGAAATGTTTATAAATATTTTTTTTAATAATACTTTTAGAATTTTGTTAAGATTTTTAAAAATATTTTATTAATTTTTAAAAATATTTAAATAATTCTTAACATATTTTTATATTTTAAATACATAATTTATTAACAAATTTAAATTAATTTTAAAATAAAAAATAGAAAGAAAAAAAATAAAATGATTAAAAGATAATAATAATTTTACTATTTATATATAATTAGTATGAAGCTTAACTATTCAAACA